>OZ030005.1:46612952-46833590 GCA_964023405.1 Apodemus agrarius | reverse complement strand
TAACTAACACAGACTGAGGGTTAGGAATGTGAGTAGTAATTATATTATTCTATACATATTAAAACTTTGATTCTGAAGACTCAGATGAGAAAGCTATGGGATCAGGAACTGACTTCCTTGGTCCTTTCCTGTGTTGTATTGACTGCAGTGACCCTCCCCTTGAACCTTCAATCTGCCTTGTAACTTTATCTCTTTTCTCTTACTGGGTGAACCTTAATATTTCAAAGAGCTGAACATATTGTGAATTAGCAATATGTAGGAGCTGAGGGCAGTTCAAAAACAAAGAACATTTCATTTTGCATAAAAATAATATTCCTAAGGGAATTAATTTATATTCTGCCTTGCCATGAAGGATGGGAAGGGAAAAATGCACTTGAGAGTTAACATACAGATTATCATCAGCAGGAAGCCACAACAGATAATTATGCACCTCCCAGTTTCTCAATGGATAGGAGGATCAGTTAAGTATGAGTTTTGACACGTGTACATTATAATACAGGAAATGTTTTTGTAATCTTGCCTAGACTTAAAAATGAACTAGTATATTGGGAAGTACTTTCTTTCAACATTTAATCTATTCTTCTGTCCTCTACTCTCCTAATATTGATGAGTCTATAAGAGAAGCAAAGTAGCAAGCACAAATTTTGGGGGACATTTCTCAAAGTGATAAATTCACAAGGGTGAGCCATGTTTTATTTTTGTAAGTTTTGTTGCTTACAGGTCTTACTTGAATTCTATTTTGTTTTTCATTTCAAAATAGTGTTGTATTTAATTTTATTGAAAATTAATTTTAATACAATATATCATGTTTACAGTTACCCATGTTTCTATCCCTCCCAGTTCCTCCCCATCTACCCTCTCTTCCAGATTAACTCTCTTTCTGTCTCACACTGGAAAAGCACACCCAAGAGATGACAACAAAACATATCAAAATGAAATATGATAAGATCAAAACCCATCTATTAAGGGTGGATAAGGCAACCTAAGAGAAGAAAAAATGCTACAGGGGTAGACACAAGAATCAGAGACCACTGTTTCCTTTGGCATCTTTATAAAATTACATCAATAAAAAGATGTAGCTGCAACAAGAAATGTGTGCATCCACAAGCTTGGAGAACAACATAGCAGCTTAACTTTAGTGTGTAGGAACAGCGACCCTAAGGCCCTGTTAACTATGAATGCCTTACAATTTGCTTGAATAACCATTCACATCTTTAATGTTATCATATATTAATTGAATCTTTTATTGCTTATAGTATCAAGATTATTACATATAAAATGAAATTATGCTAAGTGAATAGGTTCAAAAATTATTTTTCAAATACTTCATGACCATAAGGTGAAACAACACTTCAAGAAAAAACGTTTAGAATATGACTTTCAATATGCATACAGCCTTATTTAATTCAGTCTGATTCTATTACATTTCTGTAATTTAGTCATTGGTCCTCAAAATTTTATCTCCTATGTAACAACTGCCTACATAAATTCACTAGAACCTTAATTAAGATGGTTAAATGAAATATTTGAGTTTGCAAAACTAATTACTGTCAGGCTATAGAATATAGAATGCAATGTGACAGGAAGTCTATGTACAAGTGATGGTAAAGTTTAAATTCTCACATTATCAGAAACATCATAGAGAAAGCTAGATTAGAATATACCCGTGTTCCTATGTGCATCTCGTATGTACAGTGAGACACTAGAGCTTTCAACAAGGGGAATGCAGGAAGAATAACTCAAGTCTCTGACAAAGAACCCAAGATTTTGTCACACACTGTCACAAAGTTGTCACACCCGAGTCGTGCTGAGCACTAGGGAGCAAGCGCTGCAACCTTCCAAAGTCCATATAATTTAAAAGTAAACGTCAACTTCACTGAAAAACTAAGCAGTGCCCTATCATTAAATCTAAAAATACTGCAAAATCAAGTACTTACTCCTTTTGTAAGAAAAATAAAATTGGCAGCCCCTTTTGCATTACTATTTACAAAGTGAAGAAGTCGGGCAAAACATTACAAACCTATGAGCTTAAAACAAGGGGCACTGTTCTTCAGTACATTTCTCACCAAATGCAAAAGAAATTGACCATCTGAATCTAAACTCTGGATGGTGACAGGGAAAAAATAGGCATGTCCCTACCTGTCCAGAGATACGAAAACTCTCTGATTAGGTCAGCATCTTTAAATCAGCATAAATCTCATAATTCAAGAATGTCCTAATGCTTAAAATAGTGGTCTTTTCAGCCACCCATTCTAATTCCTCAAATACAAGCATGCAAGTGATTTGACAGGCACAGAAGATCCATGTTCAGACTTAAGGGTGCTGTGAGTCTACACCACAATGTGAAGGGCCTGCACTTCAGTGTTTTCCTATTAGTCAGGAGAACCCTGAGGCAAACTCCCAAGTGTGTTACACTGCCAAACCCTAAAGAAGTGTGTTTTCCCATGGTTTTAGTTTAGCTCCATGAATTTTTATACTATTAAGAAAAAAATAATGTATTTTCTCTTTTTAAATTTACAGATGTTTATTTAGCTTTATCTACAGATTAGGGAATATTTTTGCAGTCTCCAATGGTGCCTAGGTAATATCATTATTTAAGTATGCCAGTTTCAAAGAAATTTATGCAAATTATTAAAAATGACAGTTGTTGATGCTCCTCAAGAAGAGGTGACTGATCCTTGCTGGCAGCAGCTCCTGTGCCTCAGTTACTCAGAAGCAGTTCTGTTGCAGTCCCTACATCCCATGATTTTGAAAACAAGGCCACTATTACTGTCTCCCTATAAAAACCCACAGAACAGAGATTTTCTATATTTGGGTGTATTCTGGACTAAAATCTCATGCTCCAGCATACATATGTGTTCAATGTTGAGACACTTTTCCTTATAGTCTCAAATAAGATGAAAACGTGTGAAATATTGGACAGTTTGCCTCCGTTGTTCATTAGGGTTTTTAATGAAAGATGGCTTGGCAGCACTAACATTTAGGTATTGAAAAGTATGACCACGTTCTTGGACTTTACTTTCTGCCTGTAACCTTAAAGCATGTTATCTGCTTAGAGGTAGATGAGAGAAAGATGACAAGAGTCAGGCAATACCTTTGACATGGTGGCAGCCAAGGTCTATTTTTAATTTTTTGGTTTTTTTTTTCATATTGGCTCTAGACAGGCTCCACTGAACACTTACTGGACATGTATATAGCATGTGGTTTCCTATATTTTACACGATTATGCCATCATCTCTTGTGATTGTAATTCTTGGGAATTAGATCCAGCCATGAGCTTAAGATGATCAAAATTGCTTGGGAGTTTTTGTGTTCATTTAATGTGATAAGAACCATTCTGGGGTATTTTCCTCACTGTTCTCTTGCTTGTTCGATTTTTAGTTTTGTTTAATTTCCCAACTTGTAGGTTTAGTTCATTAAAAGGAAGAAGCTCAGACTTTTATCCTTGTTTTACCTACATTTAGGCAAACAATACTAAAAGTTTAGATTTAATAAAATGTACCCTGATTGAAATAACATTTGAAATTCTGCAGTTGACAGTTTGTCATCTTTAAAGTTCTAAAAAGGTTCTGTTTTGGTTTAGGTTGATGGCACTTTTACTCCCAGGATCTTGAACTAGAAAGTCAGGCAGATTCTGTGAGATTCTTTGTGGAAGGTGTATGTCCAGTTTCAACCCCCTGATCCCATAATTTTAGTGAAATCCCAATTTGGAGCAAGAACATCCCTTAATATTCACTGATACTCTGAGAGGATTTTACATACTTTTTTTCTTTTTTTCTTTTTTTTTTCCTGAGTCTATGCCTGACATTTAGTATAACACATATAGAGCATGTTGGGAACTTTGATTTCAAAAATTATGTAAATGTTTGGGAACAAATATTTTGCCTTTATGAAGTACAAATAACCTATATAAATGAATTAAAATATTTTATTTTATTTTATTTTTATTTTTGTGATGCTGGCATTTAAAACTATGCAAAAAAAAACCTTAAGTATCCACAGAAAGGAATTGACAGTAGGTTTTGCTCACACTTTAGAACACAGCATGTTATTCATTACTGGTTAGGCTGTTTGGCAAGTTTACAAATGTTTAAAGTGCAGCCTGGTTGTGAGTGTAGGCCTCATACCGCTTTTAAAACTGCAGGAGAAGTAGATGTTTATACAACCTAGTATAGCAGTAATGGAAATGAAGTTTTGGTGGGATAATGGCTCAAAATGAATTTGGGAACATAGTAGTGTAGTCAGGCATATTGTATAAAGATGAAATCAGTGTTTATATAAGAAAAATCAATTTGTCTATTCACGGTTGTGTGTCTGTACTCTACTGCAAAAGTGCAAACAGAGTGGATTAGCATGTCACCACATGTGCAGACACTGGAACTCACGCTTGAGGAAAGGCCATTCCTCAGAGACATCAACAGGCTGATGGGTACATGCTAAAACAGGTCCTGAAAGATGAAAATGTAACTAGAAACTTCAAACCCTTGGATGTAGAAAAAGTAATTAATCAAGATCTATTTATCAAAGTCCATGAAATAAATTTAACCGTGAATAGACAAATTAAAATATTTTATTTTATTTTATTTTTATTTTGTGATGCTGGCATTTAAAACTATGCAAAAAAAACTTAAGTATCCACAGAAAGGAATTGACAGTAGGTTTTGCTCACACTTTAGAACACAGCATGTTATTCATTACTGGTTAGGCTGTTTGGCAAGTTTACAAATGTTAAAGTGGCACAGGTGTGTTTGGTTCTGAGGCAAGTACATCAAATCATTGCACTGTGCTATTAATGATCATGTCTGCTTATTGTCACTTACATTTTACAGTCATCATAATAAAAGTAGACAATTTCTTTGTAGGAAAAGTCATATTAAGTGTAATTATAGACTTTCCAGTACAAAGTGAAATAGTATTGAAATTATTATCTATTTTTTAGCTTTTAGCATTTGATGGCATATTGTCATGGAATAAATTTCCCTTTGAAAAAACCTTTCTGGTTAGCTTCTTTACACTTCTAAACAGGTTGTTAGTGATTGTTAGTTTTGTAGGAGGGCCATTAACTTCTTATAAGGGGAAAATAGACTCAGTACTAGAAATACCATTGAAGCAGTGTGGGCTGTGGTTGGAGGGCTGTGTGTCTGCCTTGAGAATTAAAAACTATGAAACATTATTGTTTACAACTGAATTGTAAAAAAAAACATATTTTTAAAGATAAAAAAAGAATTAGAGACCAACTTGTTAATACACGCAGGGATGCCACAAAAACACTAAGCTGAATGTCATAATATATTCAGAGGACCCAGTGCAGACTATTATGTGTTCTCAAACAGAGAAGCCCACAAAGGTATTCCCTTAGCTTTTTCTCAATTTATTTTGGTTTTCATTTCAAATGGTTGGGATTTAAGATTTTTAAGGTATTTCCAAGTTCTAGTCATGTGGTGACTCATGCCACCTGCACTCTAAGGGTTTTTGAAGGTTGATTCTCGTTAAGGAGTGTTAATTAATGCATTTATAGCCTAACAGTACTATACCATACACTTTTTGATGCTTTAAATGCGTAGCATAAATGTAGGATGGTATAGTGTTATCACTTACAAATAGTTTTATTATTTAAGTTTTTCTGCATTGAGACTTTTTGTTTCCATATACATATATATATATATATATATATATATGAATATATATACACACACATACATATGTATACATACACATACACACACACAAACATATATCTATATATATATATATGTATATATACATATATATGTGTGTATATATATATATATATATATATAAGCTCAATTTAGGTGAAGCATATTGTTGACTATTATACATATACATTGTACATGTATAATTATACGTGGTTTCTGGGATTTTTTAAATTACAATTCCCACTGAATTATTCTTGTCTGTCACTAAGATTTTCTTTAATAACTGATATCTTCTTGGAGTAGCATTTTTATTAAATTAGATATTTAATTTTACACTATCAGAAATATGTTTATATACATAAAATAAATGCTTATATCATATATATACTAATAAATATTTTACACATAGTATTTATATATAAATGCATATGTACAACATGTTACTTTTATGATAATAGCATGCAATATAACCATATATTATAACTCATAATAAACTACGTACATTACTACTAAATATAGACTAGCTGTACTGTTTTGGAGTATGGAGATTTCAATATAATATGAATGTATGTACACATAAAATTATATATGTATATCTGTCTAACTATTTATCTATGTGCATGTAATTTTATATAAAATAAAAATTATACTTTCTATATGTTTGATATATATTAACATATATGTGTATATTCAGTTTTATATGTATTTTATATATACAATATATATGTGTGTATTTATATAAATGTTGCTACATTCTAATAAATGATAGGTAATTTTATGTATTTGTAGTTATAAATGTAATTTATTATGTATTATAATGCATATTATATTACATATTGCAACTACAAAAATTTTTGTTCTATATTATATGTATATAAATAAATATATAAATCTGATAAAGACTTTATATACTTCCTATGACATATAAATTTTACATAGATATATGATTCATAAAGTTTTTTTTGTACATTCTTAGTACTGCTAAACCTAATTCACTTATTTCACCCCATAGCAAGATCTATCCCCATTCATGATTAAATAGTTAGCTTCTAATACTCTTTCTATATTATGTTATATCACATATACTCTTAATATTTTTATTCAGTACTCAATAATATAAACTAATATATAAATTCCCAAATAACTTCTATATGTACAGTACACATTGGATAAACATTGTTATGGACTCTGATTTTTTGAAACACTATCACACCACTATTCACATAAAATTTCTGCCTCCAGAAATCCCCTTTCTACTTTCATTTACTAAGTATTATACACCCATTCTTGTCTAAACACGTTCCTCTAAGCCAATGACTAGTTTTCAGTATCACATTATCAACATGGGCTCCATAAAACCTCACAAAACAAAAGACAGTATATAGGATCCCCACATGGAGAGGACAAGAAGCATTTGTAATTTTCAGATTTGAATGATGTCACTTATTATTACTGGTTCTTTTAATTTCTATCTAACTGCAATTTTCATTTTGTTACTACTTAACAATATTTGGCTATATGTTGTGCACACATACATATTTCTAAATAAATATATGGAAAGAATTATGGTAGTAATTATTCATGTATATGGGAATGTGTGTGTGTGTGAGTGTGTGTGTGTGTGTGTGTAACTCACACACACATATGTACAAACAGCACCTATGTAAAGTCAGAAGAAAAATGTTTCTAAATCTATTTTATCCTACTTTGTTTTCTGAGATATGCATATATACTCAGAATACTTTAAGAAGAAACAGAAAAGAGACACACAGAGAGAGAGAGAGAGAGAGAGAGAGAGAGAGAGAGAGAAATGAAGAGAGGGATGAAGAGAGGCATGAGAGGGAGAGAGAGATCTTATTTTCACGTACAAATTATACATATATGTTGGAATCATAATGAGAACATATAGGTGTATAATGAATTATTATCTAATTAGCATTTTTAACATTTATATTTTCTGAAATATTTATAAAATCTGTGAATTAATGAACTTCAATTTACATGCCAGCCATGAATACTGAAAGATAAAATCTGTAAATACAATCAGGAAGAAGAAAAAAATAGATGATAAACACTAATTAGTGAGGAGAAAAAGAGCCAGCAGAAGACTTTTAATCTTAGAACTCACTCAATGTGATATACTTCCAGGAGCATGACTCCACCATCTAAACAATACCAAATAAATCCACCATCTAGTAACCAAGTGTTAAAATACTTCAATCGGTGAGGAACATTTTCCATTTAATTTATCAGAGACACTCCCTGGCTTGTAGTTCCTGCCAATCCAGTTCAACCATTCTCATATGTTCCAGGAAAATATCATGGTCGTTGTGATTCCATTAATGAAACTAAATCCTGAAAAGACCTAGGGCTGGGCAAGGAATATCATCTGCCCGCAGCTTAACTTGGTGCAGAAAGCAAATGAATGCTATACATTCTGGGACTGATAATTTCCTGTCCATATGTCAAAAATCATTTTAAAAAATATTTCAGCAAAAAAAGTTTCATTGTATAGCCCTAACTAATTTGTGCTGAGTATGTAGACCTAGCTAGTCCTTACTTCACAGAGATTTTCCTGAGTTTCCTACTTTTGGATTTAAGACATATTCCAGTATACAGGGCATTGATCTTTATCTTTATCTTCTCATTATTTGGCATGTATCTTCTAAAATCTGATATGCTCACTTAAAACAATTCTATTAGGTTAGAAACAAAATACTTGCCAACCGAATCCAAGAACACATCAAAACGATCATTCACCATGATCAAGTTGGCTTCATCCCAGGGATGCAGGGATGGTTCAATATACGGAAATCCATCAACTTAATCCACTACATAAACAAACTCAAAGAAAAAAACCACATGGTCATCTCATTGGATGCTGAAAAAGCATTTGACAAAATTCAGCATCCTTTCATGCTAAAGGTCCTAGAAAGAACAGGAATTCAAGGCCCATATCTAAACATAGTAAAAGCAAGGTCCCACATGTCCTTTTCCCTCCCCCTGCTCCCGCATCCACCCCATCCAACTTTACTGGTCTTGTACTCTCCCACAATGATGTTTTGGTCCATTCTAGCACCAGTGTCCACTCCTTTCTTCTTGTGAGACATCACTTGATATGTGATTTGTGTCTTTGGTGTTCCAAGCTTCTAGGCTAATATCCACTTATCAGTGACTGTATTCCATGGGTATTCTTTTGAGACTGGGTCACCTCACTTAGTATGACATTCTCCAGCTCCATCCATTTCTCTAAGAATTTCATGAATTCATTGTTTCTAATGGCTGAATAGTACTCCATTGTGTATATATACCACATTTTTTGTATCCATTGCTCTGTTGAGGGACATCTGGGTTCTTTCCTGCTTCTGGCTATTATATATAAGGCTGCTATGAACATAGTGGAGCATGTATCCTTATTGCATGCTGGTGAATCTTCTGGGTATATTCCCAGGAGTGGTATGGCTGGGTCCTCCGGAAGTATCACGCCCAGTTTTCTGAGGAACCGCCATACTGATTTCCAGAGTGGTTGTACCAGCTTGCATTCCCACCAGCAGTGGAGGAGTGTTCCTCTTTCTCCACATCCTCGCCAACACCTGATGATTTCTGAGTTCAAGGCCAGCCTGGTCTACAGAGTGAGCTCCAGGACAGCTGGAGAAACACAGAGAAACCCTGTCTTGAAAAACAAAAAAAACAAACAAAAAAAGCACAAAACAAACGGACTAACTAACAAAAAACCAAAAAAACAAAAACAGGAGATTGTCTTGGGTTGTCTACCAATTTGTGCTATTCTCAGTGTTTATTTAGACATGATTCATTTTGGATTCAGTGTTGTTCAATACATAAATGAAAAACCACTAAAATGTCCAAGTATAGTAAATGAGTACACATGTACAGTTTGGTTATATACCTGGGGACCCATTACCATTATTGTCAGCTGGGTGAGGAAGTGTCACTATTCCTTGGAAATGTGATACTTGCCGGGCGTGGTGGCACACTCCTGTAATCCTAGCACTTGGGAGGCAGAGGCAGGGAGATTTCTGAGTTCGAGGCCAGGCTGGTCTACAGAGCAAGTTCCAGGACACCCAGGACTACACAGAGAAACACTGTCTCGAAAAAAACAAAAAAAAAAGAAAGAAATGTGATACTCTCACCAAAAGCAATCTACAGATTCAATGCAATCCCCATCAAAATCCCAACTCATTTATTCATAGATCTAGAAAGATCAATTCTCAAATTCATGTGAAACAACAAAAAACCCAGGATAGCTAAAACTATTCTCAACAATAAAAGGACTTCTGGGGGAATCAATATCCCTGACCTCAAGCAGTACTGCAGAGCAATTGTGTTAAAAACTACATGGTATTGGTACAGCAACAGGCAAGTAGATCAATGGAATAGGATTGAAGACCCAGAAATGAACCCACAGACTTATGGTCACTTGATCTTTGATAAAGGAGCCACAACCATCCGGTGGAAAAAAGATAGCCTTTTCAACAAATGGTGCTGGTTCAACTGGAGGTCAACATGCAGAAGAATGCGAATTGACCCACTCTTATCTCTTTGTACTAAGATCAACTCCAAGTGGATCAAGGACCTCCACATAAAACCAGACACACTGAAACTATTAGAAAAGAAACTTGGGAAGACCCTGGAGGACATGGGCACAGGGGTAAAGTTCCTGAACAGAATACCAATAGCTTATGCTCTAAGATCAAGAATTGACAAATGGGACCTCATAAAATTACAAAGTTTCTGTAAGGCAAAGGACACTGTCAGAAGGACAAAACGGCAACCAACAACGTGGGAAATGATCTTTACCAACCCCACATCCGACAGAGGGCTAATATCCAATATATACAAAGAACTCAAGAAGTTAGACCCCAAAGAACCAAATAACCCTATCAAAAAATGGGGTACAGAGCTAAACAAAGAATTTTCACCAGAAAAAATTCGGATGGCCGAGAAACACCTTAAGAGATGTTCAACATCATTAGTCATCAGGGAAATGCAAATCAAAACAACCCTGAGATTCCACCTCACTCCAGTCAGAATGGCTAAGATTAAAAACTCGAGAGACAACAAGTGCTGGCGAGGATGTGGAGAAAGAGGAACACTCCTCCACTGTTGGTGGGATTGCAAAATGGTAAAACCACTCTGGAAATCAGTGTGGCGGTTCCTCAGAAAATTGGGCATGCCACTCCCAGAGGACCCTGGCATACCACTCCTGGGCATATACCCAGAGGATTCCTCTGCATACAACAAAGACACATGCTCCACTATGTTTATAGCAGCCTTGTTTATAATAGCCAGAAATTGGAAGGAGCCCAGATATCCCTCAAAGGAGGAATGGATACAGAAAATGTGGTATATTTATACAATGGAGTACTACTCAGCAATTAAAAATAATGAATTCATGCAATTTGTAGGTAAATGGTTAGATCTGGAAACTATCATCCTAAGTGAGCTAACCCAATCACAAAAGAATACACACGAAATGCAATCACTGATAAGTGGATATTAATGAGCCCAGAAGCCCTAAATACTCAAGGCACAATTAGCAAGTCAAATGACTCTCAAGAAGAAAAAAAGGAGAGGACCCTGGGCCTGTAAAGATTGGATCCAGTATTGTAGACCCAGAACAGAGAAATTGTGGGGGGGGGGGAAAGAGTGGGGTATAGCATGGGGGGGAGAGGAATTATGGGACATATGGTGGGGGGTAACTGGGAAAGGGGAAAGCCTTTGGAATGTAAACAAAGAATATAGAAAATAAAAAAAAAGATGGAGCCAAAAAAAATCAAAAAAAAAAAAAAAAGAAAGAAATACGGACTTTAGTATTTTGATAACAACTCACACAGGTATTCATTAAGGATTCCACGCTGCATAAGTTGCAGCAGACAAGTGAGCTTCCTGAATACAGTTCACAGTTTGCTCAAATGTAATGGGTGAAACAGAGAAAGGTAAACCCCATGGGCTTCATCTTTGGATGGCTACTCACTGCTGCTGTGTGTTCTCATGTTTATCATTGTTGTGTTCTTCATATTTCTACCATGTTGTGATTAGACTGGGGAGATCCACACTGTCTATTATTTGCTGTGATTGCCTCCTGGGAGATATCCCACAGCCTGGGACAATTTTCCTGTAGATCAATGTGAAGGTGTACTTTCATAAGTTAATGTGTGGTTGAATTTATGATTTTAAAGACTAAATAATTTGATTCCAATAGATATGAGAAGTTATATTAGTTTATAGAAAGTTTAAGGTGATGGCTTAAGTTGTGTTTTCAGAATGATGTAATAACTTTAAAATTAAGAGTATATTGTATCCCAGCCATTGTATAGTATAGGGAAGGATAGACTTAAGACTAGTTAATGGTTAGATAGAGAAAAAGGAATAAAAAGAACATATTGTTACAGTTTGGTTCTATATTCTAGTATCCTCTTACCTATGGAGGTAGCCACAGCATTTGGTGTTCACTATGAGTGACAGAGTTATACAAAAAGAGGAAACAGATGAATTGTAAGAATAGAGAATAGAAAATTATTCAGATTGACTTAAAAGTCATCTGAAAATGATATTTTTTCTTGGTGAGTACAAATTTCATCATCTAGGTATAAGAAAAAATGCTACTACTGACTGGTTTGATTAAACTTTGATAATCAATGAGAAAAGAAATATTAATTTGGTATTAAGATGAATTCAAGGAGAGAATTGCCAGTCCAGTAGTTCAATCTTTACTACCCAAAGGAAACATGGACTGGGTAATTAAGTACTTACTCCTCAAACAGCCTTCAATTTACCCTGTAGTTTCAGTGTTACTCTTTGACACATTCAGTACTCAAGTCTCACACTGGTTCAGGAATAAACACTGAAAGTGTTTTTGCCTGCCTGGACTTGTCCCTGGTTTGCTTTTTTTCCAATTTCATGAAATTAATTCCCATGCTAGTCTAAAGACTTTGAAAATAACCTCACTTGCCTACAGTCCATTAAATAATGATTGTTCTTCCCCCACTGACTGACTTTCAATGTTTCAAAAGGGTATTGAAACATTACATTTATACTTTTAGTTACTATGGTAATACCTGTCCCACTCATGCTTTCTCCTACCTGATACTTTTGGGGACCTTCTATGGCAATGGCCAAGTGGATATAATGGTTCTTATAATTGACAGACTCATTTGACACATGTGGTACTGCTTTTTTCTCAATGGTATGATTTGTAAATCACCTGATTGCCTAATTTCCACAATATTCAGAATGCACATATCAAATCCCAGGACATAAACTCTCATAGGGATAGATTTAAGAGACTCTTATTCTTATTTAGAAGTTCTATTATTTGGGGTATTGTGATAAAACCTACCTTTAATCTCATTGCATGTGTGAAATAAGCAAGTGGATGTCATTTACTTAAAGGCCACATTCATCTATAAAGCAAGTAATAGACCAGCCAGATCTTCTTGTGTCAGAACAGCAAAAGAACAATATCAACAAATATCTTTGTTAATCTAACCAATTCTGATATATAATACTCACTAACTATTATAATTTTCTCTACTGGTTTATTTCTAGGAACCCTGGTTGTATTATGAATTATATATTATCCCCTTCACCATAGTAATATTTGAACCTGAATCATTTTTTTCATTCTTAGATCAATGTCTCCCTCTTCACTCACTGATCCTTTGCATTGGTTGCAAGTCTTTGGTCCCAAAAGTGGGATCATTACTTAAAGGATTAAACACTGCAATTGCTCTGTTGGGGTCACATACACATTTAAGCCCAGGATTCAAAGACAGAATCACATGAATCATTCTGCATGTGAAGCAAATACAGTCTACATTGCTATACATATTACAAGGTTGCATAGGGATACATATTGACACTACTTCAAATTGAACCACCAACAAACAAACAGAAATAGGCGAATCAACATCAATCCCTTCTTTTTTACATATTACTGCCAAGTCACAGGCTAAAACTATATCATGTCATGGATTGCAGAGCTAATTCTTGCTTTGCACACAGTTCATATATAGCTCTATGTCTTACTGTCCAAGGGTAAGGCCATTCAACAGTTGCCACAGATTGCATATGATCATTATCAATATACAGTACATTTGAACATGGTGATAGTAAATAGTCAATCAGTAGTTGTAGTGATATCAGCACACTTACAGTTACACCCTATTCGTTACAGAGGAATACATTTCTATGTGAAGTATAAGGAAATGCCCAAACTGGAATTATCCCTAAGTTCATTCCATTTGCAGATGTTTTATATATAATGATGTGTCATCACACATATGATAAAGAATATACTATGACCAATGTAGCAAAGAGGCACATCATCACATGGGACATGGGAATAGGCACCTGTCAGAAATTGTTCCATGTACACAGCTATGCCCCATGTCAGCACTGTTTATATGCTCCCTTCGTCATATAGAAGCCATAGATCCACTGCTCCCAAAATTTTCTTTGATAATATCTGTCACTGTTCCTGCATCAGTTATGTTGCATGCAATCCTGGGTTCAATAATTTATGCATGACTTTTCATCACTATATTTTCAATGAATAGTCTTTGATATATTTTAGATTTATTTATATTATTCCACATATGAGGGTTTTTTCCCATTATACTCATGGAATTGTTTACATGGGTAAGGAATGGGAGAGGATTTAGAAGTTTGGGAGAAAAATAAGATCTATATATATATTATATATACTTGTTACATGTTGGAGAATCTTTGGGTATTTGCCCAGGAGTGGTATAGCTGGGTCAACACGTAATATTATGTTCAGTTTTCTGAGGAAACACCAGACTGATTTCCAACCTCAAAGAAGTACAACAGACAATATCTAGTAACTAGACTCACCAGAGCTCCCAGGGACTAAACCACCAACCAAGGATTACATAGGGAGGGACCCATGGCTCTAGCTGCATATGTAGCAGAGGATGACCTTATTGGGTGGAGGAGAGGCCATTGGTCCTGTGCAGTCTCAATGTGCCAGCATAGTAGAATTTGTGTGTGGGGAGGCAGGAGTGGGTGGGTGGGTGAGTGGGGGAACATTCTCATGCAAGCAGCAGGAGCAGGGATGGAATAGGGGTTTCCACGTGGGAAACATTTGCATTTAAAATATAAATAAAGAAAATATCCAATAAGACATATTATATGACAAAAAAACATACATAACAAGAATTCCCCTGAAAGAGGCAAACCCATACAGAAAACCCCATGAAGTCTCAACCCTATAAAGAGTATTAAATGCAAGTGTATTGAATCGGGATTGTGAGAGGTGGTGTTTGCCTGGGATAAGCACACTGATTGGCAGTTGAATGGCAAATGTTCAGTCATAAAGACATACACATTTAACACTATTCAGATTAAACAGTATATATACATAAATACATATATGCATCAAGTAATCAACTAAAATATTTAAAACTTATTTTTGACATAAAAAAATATATCATTGTTTAAGCCCATGAAAGATGGATCAGCCAGAGAAGGGACTTACTGTCCAGTCAAAAGATTTGAGTTAAATCACCAGCATCCATGTGGTGGAATTAAAGAAATGCCTATTTTAAGTAGTATTTAAACTCCCACACATGGCCATGAAATTTGTGTGTGGATGCACCTGTGAGTGTTTTTGTGTGTACATATATGTATATATGTATTATTTGTGTATCATATATATTATATATGATCATATATATTATATATTATAGAGTAATATGATATATATTACAATGCACTAATATTAAATAAATTAATGTGTATTTTTAAAATATAAATAATTTCATTTTTGTCAACTTCTATGGGTGTGTATGCATACATAATGCATGAAGTCCTCTTCCAATAGAGCATTAAAAATTATTTTGAATTTAGGTAGTTGGTTTGGTTTTCAAAACAGGGTTTATCTGTATAAACCTGGCTATCCAGGATCTTGCTAAATACCTTAGCCTGTTCTCGAACTCAATAAGATCCATGTGCATCTGCTTTGTGAAGTCAGGGATTAAAGTCAAGTGCATGTATGCCTTGCTGAAAAGTCTAAATCTTTCTATATTTTTCCTTCATTCGTCTTTTTTCTCAATTATAAATGTTCTTTAATATCAAAATTCTCTGTTGATAACATTCAGTTAGAAATCTCTAGAAAGTTTAGAGGAGCCGAAACCATAATCAGGATATATTATTTGAGAAAATAATCTACTTTCTTATTTTATTTTTTATTAGATATTTGCTCTGTTAACATTTGAATGTTAACCCCTTCCACATTACTCCACGCAAAACCCCCTTTTCCCATCTGCCCTCCCCCTGCTCACCCCACCCCCCAATTTTCTCACTTGCAATCCCCTATTCTGGGGAATCAAGCCTTCACCGGACCAATGACCTCTCCTCTCATTGATGTCTGAAATAGTCATCTTTGCTACATATGTAGCTGGAGCTGTGGATCCCTACATGTGTACTCTTTGGTTGGTGGTTTAGTCCTTGGGAGCTCTGCGGGTACTGGTTGGTACATATTATTGTTGCTCCTATGGGGCTGCAAACCTCTTCAACTCCTCGGATCCTTTCTCTACCTGATCTTTTGGGGATCCTATTCTCATTCTATTGGTTGGCTGAGAGCGATGGGTGTTTTCATCCACTTTCAAATAAGGATCAAAGTATTCTTCCTCTTTCCTTTTATTTGTTTCTTACTTTTCTTTCTTTGTTTCTTTCTTTGTTTCTTTGTTTGTTTCTTTCTTCCTTCCTTCCTTCCTTCCTTCTTCTTTCCTTCCTTTCTTTCTTCTCTCCCTTCTGTTCTTTCTTCATTCTCTCTCTCTCCCTCCCTTCCTCCCTCCTTCCCTTCCTCCCCCCCCTCTCTCTCTCTCTCTCTCTCTCTCTCTCTCTCTCTCACACACACACACACACACACAAACACACAAAGAAAAAAAACAGGGTGGTATATATCACCCCCCATCCTAGATTTTACATTGTACACAGAATGACCTTGGCCTCATGATCCCCAAGCCTCCACCACCTGAACCAAAGAATGACAGCTGTTTACCACTACTCTCTATTTATGGATCTAACCATGTTTTTTGTGCATGCTAAACAAGAACTCTAAAAACTATGCAATGGCATTGCACTGGTTATATAAACCACATTTAGTGTTACACCTCATGCCTCAAAACAATAAAAAAAACACAATTTATATATAAAAATAAAAATAAAAATAAAAATATTTGTACAATATTACATAAATAATTTAATTTAACATGATAAATTAATTTAACATGATAAATGTTGGTTTTGGTTTTCAAAAAAGGGGCTTATCTATATAAAACAAGGTGCCCAAGGTCTTGCTCTATAGACTAGCAGTTCTGAAACTGGCTGTTCTTATACACACACATACACACACACACACACACACACACACACACACACATGTGTGTGTGTATGTTTGTGTATGTATGTATATAAGATATGTACATATGTATATATCTTATGATATATACATATATGAATATCATACATATATCATATATTGTATGTATATCATATATATCTATATATATCATGTGCATGTGTGTACATTTGTATGTGTGTGTGTCTTCTTAGATATTTTAGCTACTTTTGCCAATTTTCTCTATTGGTTCAAATGATCAAGAAAGAATGTGTATTTTTATTTTGTATTGGATAGTTTATCTATTTACATTTCAAATGATATCCCCCTTCCCATTTTCCCCTCAGTAACTCTCATATCTCAAACCCCTACCCCTGCTTCTATGAGGGAGCTTCCTCACCCACACAGTGCCATGCCTCCTTAGCATTCCCTTTCTTGGGGAATCAAGTCTTCACAGGAACTAGGCCCTCCCTTCCCATCTAAGCAATCCTCTGCTACATAAGTAGCTGGATCCATGGGTCCCTCCATCTGCAATCTTTGGTTTGTGGTCTAGTCCCTGGTTACTCTAGGGTTTCTGGTTGGCTGAAACTAGTGATCTTTCTTATTTTTATTGGATACTTTACTTATTTACATTGCAAATGATATCCCCTTTCTGTTTCTTCCTCCACGAACTCCTTATCTCATCTTTCCTCCTCCTGCTTCTATGAGGGTGTGCCATTGTAGGTTAAAATGGTGGCCTACATCTGGCCGGGGCTCGGACTACTGGGCAAGGCAGATGCAGAATGTTTGACTGTGAGCACCCCACCAGAATGACAAGTTCTCAGTCTTGAGCAGCACAGATGCTACTGGATACCTTGGAAGAGCTGAGAACAGGGTGTGGGCCTGAGGGACTGGATCTAACCTGGGCCTGAAGGGGAAAGGAGGAAAGGAGAGCTATGGCTGGATAGTATGAGAACAAGAAATTTGGCTTGCTTAGTCAGCTCTTGAGTTGGCTTGGTAGAGATGATGTCTAGGATCATATGGACACTCTCTGTGTGAGATTAATCTCAGATCTTTAGAAGAGGACCTGCTCCATTGCTCCAGCCCTGAGGGTCTAGATGAGATGAGGCAATCCATGATATTTTTTAATTGAACCAGAAAGTATGTGCATTTTATTTTATTTATTGATTGATTTTTATTAGATATTTTCTTTTTTATTATAAATTTGTTTTATTTATATTTCAAATGGTATCCACTTTCCTTTTTATCCTTCCAAAAAACCTCTATCCCACCTCCCCTTGCCCCTGCTTAAACACCCCCTCTAAGTTTTCTGACCTAGCATTCCTCTACACGGGGGCATCAAGTCTTCACTGAACCTCATCTCACATCTTCATAGGTCTCTCATGTTATTGATGTCTGAAAAGGCCAGCCTCTGCTCCATAAGAAGCTTGAGCCATGGATCCCTCCATGTATTTTCTGGTTGGTGGTTTAGTCCCTAGGAAGGAACTCTGGTGGTGCTGGTTGGTACATTTTATTGTTCCTCCTATGGTATGCAAATCCTTCAGCTCCTTGGCTCCTTCCTTTAGCTATTCCTTTGGGAACCCTATGCACAGTCTATGGCTTGGCTGTGAGCCATGGGTATTTTGATCTACTTTCTGGGAAGGATCAAAGAATACATACTTTGGTCTTTATTCTTTTTGATCTTCATGTGGTCTATGAGTTGTATGTTGGGTATTATGAGCTTTTGGGGTAATACCCAAGTATTTATTTTTTAGCAAGTAAATACTATGTGTGTTTTTGTAATTGGGTTACGCCATTCAGGATAATATTTTCTAGTTCCATTGTTTTAAAGCATTTATTGCACTAGAGAGTTTTGATGGGTGAAAATTGAGGCCAGCCATGGGTATGTAGAGAGAGGGGGAAGAGAAAAGAGCCCAACGGGGTAAGAGCAAAGCAAACAAGAAGCAGGAGGAAAAGCAAAAGAAGAGGAGGGAGCAAACAGCTCCTTTTATAGTGGGCCAGGCCTTCCTGGATGTTGCCAGATAACTACAGGGAGGAAACTATCTGGCTATTGACAGGTAACTCTAGGGGTGGAGTCCAAATAGAATATCATGAGCATGGAGTGTTGTCCTACATGACTGATGGCCACAGAGATATGGACCTGGAGCCTCCAATCAGGAGCCTAGTGTCTGAGAGCATGGCAAATGGCTTCCTGTCCCTCTTAGAAATATCTGGAAGGTCTCCAGGTTTTACATCTAGCTCAACCAGAAATGAGACTGCCTTTCAAGGTTACACATGCCCCCACACACCCACCCACTTTGCATACCTGCCCTTGCATTCCCCTACACTAGGGCATTGAGGCTTCACAGGACTAAGGACCTCTTCTCCCATGGATGACCATATAAGCCATCCTCTGCTACAGATACGACTGGAGCTATGTGTCACTCCATATATAATTATTGGTTGATGATTTAGACCCTGGGAACTCTGGTTGCTTGATATTGCTGTTATTCCTATGCAATTTCAAACCCCTTCAGCTCCTTTAGTAATTTCTCTACCTCCTCCACTGGGATACTGTGTTCAGTTCAATAGTTGGCTGTGAGCATCTGCCTCTCTATATCAGACTCTGACATAGCCTTTCAGGAGATAGCTGTATCAAGTTCCTTTCAGCATGCACTTCTTGGCATCCAAAATACTGTCAGTATTTGGTGACTGTATATTCAGTAAATTTCCAGATGGGGCAGTCTCTGGATAGCCTTTTCTTCATTCTCTGCTTCAACCTTTGTCTCCATATTTGTCCCCATATATATTTTGTTATGACTTCCAAGAAGGACTGAAGCACTCACACTTTGATCTTCCTTCTTCTTGATCCATGTGGTCTGTGAATTAGATTTTGTATTCTCAGCTTTTGGACTACTATCAACTTATCAGTAAGTGCATACCAATTGTTTTCTTTTGTGATTGGATTACATCACTCAGAATGATATTTTCTAGTTCCATCCATTTGCCTAAGAATTTCATGAATTCATTGTTTTTAATCACTGAATATTACTCCATTCTGTAATTGTACCACATTTTCTGTACCCATTCCTCTATTGAAGGACATCTGGTTTCTTACCAGCTACTATAAATAAGGCTGCTACGAACATGGCACATGTGTCCTTGTTTTATGTTGGAGCATCTTTTAGGTAAGTCCCCACAAGTGGTGTATATTTAGGTCCTCGGGTAATACTATGTCCAACCAATAGACTGATTTTCAGATTGGTTGTACCAGTTTAAAATCCCACCAACAGTGGAGGAGTGTTCCACTTTCTCTGTATCCTGCCAGCATCTACTGTCAATTAAGATTTTGATCCAGCCATTCTGATTGGTGTGAGGTGGATTCTTAGGGTTGTTTGGATTTGCATTTCCCTGAAAACTAAGAATTTTGAACATTTCTTTTGGTGATTCTTGACCATTTGAGTTTCCTCAGTTGAGAATTGTTTGGTTAGCTCTGTACCCCATATTTTATAGGGTTATTTGATTGTCTTCAGTCTAATTTCTTGACTACTTTGTATGTTGGATATTAGCCCTCTATCAGATATAGTATTGGTAAAGAACTATTCTTAATCTGTTGCTTGTCGATTTGTCCTAGTGACAGTGTCCTTTGACTTACAGAAGCTTTGCAATTTTATCTTGTCCCATTTGTCAATTCTTGACCTTAGAGACTAAACCTCTCATTTTTTTTTCAGGAAACATTTCCTTGTGCCCAATTGTTTGAAGCTTTTCCTCACTTTCTTTTCTATTAGTTTCAGTGTATCTGGTTTTATGTTGAGGTCCTTGAAATATTTGGACTTGATTACTGAACACATATACAGGATTTTTTCTTAGATGTTATTGAGATGATTATTATCTCTTTCAATATGATGTCATCTAGAAACACCTGAGAGGCAAGACTCTGTCATCCCTGAGCAGTGTTAACTTAATTAAATTCAGGTAGGAGAACCTGTCATTCTGGGAGGAACCTGGCTGAGGATCCTAAGCACTGGCCTCTTTACTAAAAAGGTGGCTTTCTGGGTACCAGGCTAGAACTCTACAGTGCTAAGTCCAGAGTTCTTATTGTCCAGAAAGAACTATTGTTGCAAACATTGCCTTTAAAAATAATAAATCAGTATGTCTTCATGAGTACTTGCTGCCAGGCATCCTCTGACAATTTAGACAAATACAACACTAGAACATCGTAGGATCACTGGCTATTTTCTTTTTTCTTTTTTCTTTTTTCTTTTTCTTTTTCTTTTTCTTTTTAACTTTTTTGGATTTTTTGAGACAGGGTTTCTCTGTGTAGCCCTGGCTGTCCTGGAATTCACTTTGTAGACCAGGCTGGTCTCAAACTCAGAAATCTGCCTGCCTCTGTCTCCCAAGTGCTGGGGTTAAAGGCGTGTGCCACCACCACCCGGCAAATCAAGGTCTCTGGGGCTATTTTCCTAGTAGGAATCAATATTTGAATGGTTATCCTAAAATTCAAGAAGGCATAAGTAACTTTTAAGCCAGATTTAAACTTCTCCAGCACTGGCAGAAGCTGCAGAGGGACTGATCTGCAGTAGCACAGCCTACTTAAGCATAGTCATCCCCTTTGTCTCAGTAAGGCATGAATTGATATATTACCACACTTATTTGCTCAGTCCTGCATTGAAACAAACTTAGTCACATGTAGATTGCTTCTGAAAGTTCTGCCATGGGATGGAAAATCATGTATTCTCATATGAATTCAAAGCTGTTTTTGTATTTTTGCAATTTTTCCATAGTGCACAATGTAGATTGTTAAATTCAAAGCACATTAACTAATTCCATATTCATTTCCCATTCCCATATAGATTTTGACTTGCCAAAAAGGATACTAAGTCATATTATATTTACATTTAATAGATAATAACTGAATATGTGAACATTTAAATCAGGAACCATTCTAAATTTTTGTTTATGCTTTCATTTCCATATTCAGCAGGCATTTAAATCGCCAAGGCTTAAATTTGGAATTGCCAATGTGGAGAAATATACATACCTCTACACATATGCAGAGAAAGAGAAAAGAGAGACAGAGACAGAGAGAGAGAGAGAGAGAGAGAGAGAGAGAGAGAGAGAGAGAGAGAGCAACAGAGACTGAATAATGGAGACAAAGAGAAAATTATATACACATGACTAAAAATAATAAAATCTAGCTAAAAGTGGTGCACAGGACACTTTTTTTAGCACTTATATGGCAGAAGCTATTTAATCTCTGAGCTCAAAGCCAGCCCATACTTCAAAGTGTGTTCCCAGTCCAGACAATGCCATTGAGTAAGACCCTGAGAAAAAGCAAAGAAACAAATATATAAGTAGGTCACAGCAAAATTTTTGTTTAAAACATAAGGGAAAAAGTCATCACTGAATTATAAAAATACTTTCATAAATGAACAAATACTATGTTCAGGTTAAAGATTTTATTTACATTAACTCTTAGGAAAAATTAAAAATATATCTAATAAAGTAAAACATGATTGATTCAGAATGTTGTTAAGGCAGCATCATTTATCCCTTAGTGATTACCTCTTATTTAGTGTTCTTATATATTCTCCAGTTTGGGTTATATTTTTCCAAAACACTCTTTCTTTCCTTAGTATTGAGATCTAAAAATGAATATAAATCAACATTGTATAGTCACCAGTACACAGAAAACGCCTTGAACTTATTTCTGACCGATTTTTACAAGGGTTTATTGATACCATACTTTTTCAAGCTAGAAATAAGATAGCTTGCAGCTTATGGTCACCTGCTTTTGTGATTAGATTTAGAAAAGATTTTGAATTCCTACAGCCTGGCAAATATGCATGCATGTGTGATTGCAGGGCTGTGCTGGGTCAGTAACTCAGACTGCAGGTTGGGAATGTGATTAGTCAAGTCAGGGCAGCAGGTCCCGATCAGAGAAGAGGCAGCATAAAATGACTGTCACATCCACCATAAAAATGGTCAGCAAGGCAATGCAGCAAACAAGGTCAGCTCCCACTTTGACCCCTTGTTCCTTTTGTATGTAGACATGATTTGTGCACATTAAGTATTGCACATTTGTTGGGATTAGAATATTACATATCTCAAATCTTTGAAGAATCAGACGATAAAGCTATAAGACCAGGACCTGGCTTCCATTGTCCTGTCTTGTGTTGTGTTGTCTGCAGTGGCCCTCACCTTGAGCTTTCAATATAGCCTGTAACCTTTGCTCTTTTCTCTTAGAGTGTGAATCTTAATATTTCAAAGAGTATGGTGAATTAAAGTTGTATAGGAGTTGAGGGTAGTCAGAAAACAAAGAAAATTTTGTATATAGATTTTGCATAAAAACAATATTCCTGAGGGAAATCATTTATATTCTGCCTTGCCATGAAGGATGGGATGGGATGAAAACAATTGAGAGTTAACATACTGATTATAATCAGCAGGAAAACAAAACAGACAATGATGGTTTGCAGCTCCCAGTTTTTCAAAGTATAGGAGGTCAGTTAAGTATGAGTTTTGACACGTTGATACTTATAAAACAGGAAAGGGGATTCCAATGTGGCATTAAGAAAGTTAGTTGACAGAGTCAATTCAGGAGTGAATAGCCACTATGTAGAAACATGGGGTGTCTTTACATATAGAGCTGTTACATGCACACTGTTACATAATTATAAAATATTTTTTCTCTCTTGTTAAGTGATCTATTTTGAATATTGTCCTGCTTCAGTGTTATGCACTTGTTCCTTATTGATATTTTGTAATCTTGCCTAGATTAAAAAATGAACTCGTGAATTGGGAAGTGTTTTCTTTGAACATTTAATCTATTCTTCTGTCCTCTACTCTAATCATGTTGATGAGTCTATAAGTTATGCAAAGTAGCATGCACAAATTTTGGGGTGCCTTTCTCAAAGAGATAAATTCAAAATGGTGAGCCTTGATTATATTTTCGTATCTTTGGTTGTTTAGAGGTCTTCTGGAATTCAATTTTGTTCTTCATTTCAAAGTAGTGTTGTATTTAATTTTTATTGAAAATTAATTTTAATAAAATTTATCATGTTTACTGTTTGCCCTTTTTTGATTCCTCCCAGTTCCTCCCCATCTCCCCATCTACCATCCCTTCCACATCAGTTCTCTTTCTGTCTCACACTAGAAAAGCACATCCACGATACGACAAAAAATTATCAGAATGAAACATATTAAGGTGAAAACCCATCATATTAAGGGTGTACAGGGCAACCCAAAAGAAGGAAAAGTGCCAAAAGGGTAGGCACAAGAATCAGAGATGCTTGTTTCCTTTGGCATCTTTATACAATAACCAACAGCAAAAAAGGATGTAGCTATAACAGGAAATGTGTGCATCCTCAAGTTAATAGGTTCAAACATTTATTTTGAAACACTCTCTGAGTGTAAGATGAAACATGTTAAATAAAGCAAATCTTTTAGAATATGACACTCAATATATATACAATTTTACTTTAATTCAGTCTAGTTCCATTACATTTCTGTAATTGATACACTGTTCCTCAAAAATTTTAATTGTATTTCCTATATGACAACTGCATACATGAATTTTCTTGAACCTTAACTAAGATGGCTAAATGTAGTATTTGAGTTTGCAAAACTGGTAACTGTCAAGCTTTGGAAGATAGAATGTGATGTGACAGTTGCTAAGTACAAGAAATCTATGTACAAGAGAAGTTCAAGTTTCAATTATCACATTATCAGAAGCATCATAAAGAAGGCTAGATTAGAATGCTCTGTTATGTGCATCCAGTGTGTACAGTGAGACACTACACCTTTAGTATGTCAATATGGAGAGTGCAGGAAGAGTATCTCAAGTCTCTGACAAAGCAAAATGCCACACCTGAGTCAGGCTGAGCACTAGGGAACAGGTGCTACAACCATTAACCTTCCAAAGATTATATCATTCCAAAAATTAATATCAAAGTCACTGAAAAACTAAGCAGTGTCCATTTATTAAATCTAGAAATACTGCAACAAAACTTATTTAGTCCTGTTGTAAGAGAAATAAAATTGGTAGGTCCTTTTTGCATTACTACTTACAAAGTGAAGAACTCAGACAACATGTTACAATCTTTTGAGCTAAAGAACAAGGGGCTCAGCAAGTTTCCAACAAAACAAGAAAGACATTGACCATAAGAATCTCCACTCTAGATGGTAAGAGGAAAAAAGTAAGAGTGTCCCTACCAGTACACAGGGACAAAAAAATCTCTGATAAGGTTACCATCTTTAAATGAGGATAAATCTCATAATTCAAGAATGTCCTAATGCTTAAAAGGGAGGTTTTCTCAGCTACCCATTCTAAGACCTCAAGTACAAGCATGCAAGTGAATTCACAGGCACAAAAGATCCCTGTTTAAACTTAAGGGAGCTCTGATTCTACAACACAATGTGAAGGGCCAACACTCCAGTGTTATCCTAGTTAGTCAAGAGAACCCTGAAGCAAACTCTGAGTCTATTACACTACTAAACACTAAAGTATGAAGTTTTTCCATGGTTTTAGCTTATCTCAAAGAATTTAACAGAAATGGGAGGGGTGATTGGTGAATGGGCAGAGGGAAGAGGATTTATGGGACATAAGGTGAGGGGGGAACTAGGAAATGGTGAAAACATTCAGAATGTAAAGAAAGAATATAGAAAATAAAAAATAAAAAATAAAGTATTTTCCCCTTTAAATTGTCACAGATGTTTAATTAGCTTTATTTACAGAGCAGGAAGTATTTTTTGCAATCTCCAATGGTGCCTAGATAACATCAATAGTCAAGAATGCCAGTTTCATAGAAATTTATGCTGAATCCAAAAAATAGCAGCTGTTGATGCTCCTCAATAAGAGGTGAGTGATCATTGCTGGCAGCAGTCCTGTGCCTCAGTTACTCAGAAGCAGTTCTGTTACAGTCTCTATATTTCATGATTTTGAAAACAAGGCCACTACTACTGCATTCCTGTCAAAACCAATAGCATGGTTTTTTGGTTTTTTTTTTTTATGTATTCTTGACTAGAAACTGGTGCTTCAGCATACACGTGTGCCCAAAGTTGAGCTATTTTTTTATATTCTTTGATAAGTTGGATATGTGTGAAATAATGCACTGATTACCTCCAAAGTTCATTAGGATTTTTTAATGGTGGGTGGTTTTGAAACCCTAACATTTAGGTATTAAAACATATAAAACCTGTTCTTGGACTTTAATCTTTGCCTGTATTGTCAGGGCATATTGCTTGGTTGGAGGTAGATGAGAGAAAGACAAGAGTCAGACAGTACCTTTGTCATGGTGGCAACTATGTTCTATTTTTAGTCATGTTGTTGTTGTTGTTGTTTTGTTTTTTCACATTAGGTCCAGACTGACTCCACTGAACACTTACCGGACATGTTTATACAACATGTAGTTTCATAGATTTTACATGATTATGCTATCATTGCTTGTAATCCTAGCACTTGGGTATTAGAACTATGTGCTCAAGACAGTCTGGGTTTCATAAACAAGACTGCTTGGGTATTTCATGTTCATTTAATATGACTATAACCATTCTGGGGTATTTTCCTCAGTGTTCTCTTGTTTGTTTTTTCTTTTTCTTTTATCTCCCAGCTTGTATGTTTACTTCATAAAAAATGAAGAAGCTCAGGGTTTGGTTTTTTTGTTTTTTGTTTTTTGTTTTTTTTTTGTTTTGTTTTGTTTTGTTTTGTTTTGGTTTTTCGAGACAGGGTTTCTCTGTGTAGCCCTGGCTGTCCTGGAACTCACTCTGTAGACCAAGCTGGCCTCGAACTCAGAAATCTGCCTGCCTCTGCCTCCCAAATGCTGGGATTGCAGGCGTGCGCCACCACCGCCCAGCTTGAAGCTCAGAGTTTTATCCTGGTTTTATATACATTTAGTCAAATAATACAAAAAAATGTAGATTTAGTGGAAAGTACCCTGATGGAAATAATTTTTGAAATTCTGCATTTGACAAGTCCTAAAAATGTTCTATTTTCGTCTAGGGGTTGTGGCACTTTTACTCCCAGGCTATTGAATTAGAAAGTCGAGCAGATTCTGTGAGACTTCTCTGGGAACTGTATGTCTAGTCTTAAAACCCCTCGCCAATAATTTTAGTGAAATCCCACTTAGAGCAGGAAGATTTCTTCATACTCACTGATATGATTTTACAGAAATCTTACATACTCTGATAGGATTTTACAGAATTCATCTTTTTTCCCCTGAATCTATGCCAGACTTATAGTATAAAACTTATAGAGCATGTTGGGAACTTGGACTTTTAAAATAATGTAAATTAAATATTTTGCCTTTGAGAAATGTAACTAACCTATTAAATGGATTTAAACATTTTAAGATTCTTTTTTATATTTCTGATGGTCGCATTTAACATTATGCAAAAAAACTTAAGTATTTGTAAAAAGAATGTATGTAGGTTTTGCTCACACTGTAGAACACAGCATGCTACACATTATTGGTTAGGCTGTTGGGCAAGTTTACAAATATGGAAAGTGGAGCCTGGTTGTGAATAAAGGATTCACACAGCTTTTAAAACTGCAGGTGAGGTAGATATTTTTGCAGTCTATTGTAACAGCAACAGAAATGAAGCTTTGGTGGACTAAGGGTTCAAAATGAATTTGGGAATCAAGCAGTAGAGTCAGTTATATTGTGTAAAGAAGGAATCAGTGTTTAAATAGAAAAAAGCAAGATGTCTGTTCCTGGTTAACATTATTTCACAAACTTTGATAAAATAGCTCTGTATTTATTACTTTTTCTAGTTCCAATGATTTGAAGTTTCTATTTATATTTTCATCTTTCAGGACCTATTTTAGTGTGTACCCATCAGACTGTTGGTGTCACTGAGGAATAGCCTTTTCTCAAGCATGACTTCCAGTGTCTGCACATGTTGTGAAATACTTACACACTCTGTTTGCACTGTTGCAATAGAGTACATACACACAGCATAAAGTGACAGCAGTGTTGGCGTCTCACTTACCTATCTTGTTACTGCATTCTTGGACTGCTTGAAACTCCAGAGCCTGCCGTCCTCACTGGAAGCTCTCATGATTCTGTTCCCATTGCCATGGGTACCCCCACCATGCTGCTATCTGTGATCAGGTGTGGCACAGGTCTGTTTGGTTCTGAGGCAAGCGGATCAAGTCATTGCATTGTGCTTTTAATGATCATGTCAGCCTACTCTCACATACATTTTATAGACATCATAATAAAAGCTAGACAATTTCTTGGAGGTAAAAGAGCCATATTATTTAAATAATATACTTTTCCAGTACAAAATGAAATATTGAAAAGAATATCTATTTTCTTATTTTACCTTTCAGCATTTGATGGTGCATTGTTGTGGTGTCTGCTGGAAGTTACTGCCATTATAGGAATTTTCATTAACTTCATTTTGAAGGAACCTTGCTTGTTAGCTTCTTTAGATCTCTAAACAGATTGTTAGTGATAGTAAATTCTGTAGGGTGATCTATTCTGAGCCATTAATTTCTTGTAAGTGGAAAATAGTCTTCTTAGCAGAAATAACATTGAATCAGCATGGGCTGTGGGTAGAGGGTTGGGTTTTTGTCTTGAGAATTAAAATCTATGAAACACTTTTGTATAAAACTAATTTTTTAAAAAAATTTAACACATGTTTAAAGATTAAAAAAATCAGAGACCCAATAGTTAACACAGAGGTATGCCACAAAAACACTAAGCTGAAAGTTATAACATATTTACAGAGAATCAAGTGCAGACTATTTCAAGCTCTGAAACAGTGAAGTCCAAAAAGGTTTTTTCACATTTTACTTTGGTTTTCATTTGAAAATGTTGGAATTTAAGATTTTTAAGTAATTTCTAAATTGTAATCCTGTGGTGACTCATGACACCAACATTCTACGGGTTTGTGAAGGTTGTTTCTCAAGGAGTGTTACCTAAGAGAGCCATAGGTGCCATACAATACACATTTTGATACTTTAACTGTGTAGCATTATTTTAATCTGGACTATTGTTATCTATTCAACATTCTTTTATTATTTATGTTTTTTTCTGAATTGAGCCCTTTTAGTTTCCATACATAGATATAAGTTTAATTTGGTTGAAGAATATTGTTGACTCTTATACTGTATATGTAAAACTATACATGGTTCCTGGCCTTTTTTTGAATAATAATTCCCAGTGAATTATTCTTGTCTGTCATTAAGATTTTCTTTAATAACTGATATCTTCTTGGAGTAGTATTTTTTACCAAATTAGATATTTCTCTTTGCAATTCCATTAATATATGTGTGTATAAATAAAATAAATGCTAATATCATATATAAAATAATAAATATTTCACATAAAGTATTTATGTATAAATGTATATGTACAACTTTTAACACTAATGATAATAACAGGCAATATACTATATATTATAGCTCATAATAAACTATGTACCTTACTATTAAATAGAGACTATCAGTACTTGATTGGAATATGGAGATTTCTATATAATATGAGTGTATGGACACATAAACATATATACATATATCTATGTATATGCAACTTTATACAAAATATAATGCATACTTTATATATATTTGATATGTAGAAAATATATATTTATTTATTCAGTTATACATATATGTATTATATATAATGCATATATATGTATATAAATATACCTACGTTCAAATCAAGGATAGCTAATTTTATATATTTTCCAGTTATAAGTGTAATTTATTATGTATTATAATGAATGTTATATTACATATTGTAATTACAACAACTTATGTTCTATATTATTATGTATATAAATAAACATATAACTGATAAAGTGCTTATGTATTTCCTATGTAATAAAAATGCACATTTATGTGTTTATGTTTCATAAATATACTTTGTTCATTCTTAAATTTTCTAAACATAATCCACTTATTTCACCCAACTTCAAGACATATCCCCATTCCTGATTAAAGATTTAGCTTCCAATAGTCATTCTATGTTATAGTATATGATATAAACTATAATTTTCTTAGATACTATTGTACTCACTACATACTATTGATATATACCTATATTACCTAGTGTATAAATTCCAAATAACTTCTAAATGTACATTTCATTTTGGCAAAACCTTGCTGTGGACTCTAATTTTTACAAACTCTATTAGACCACTATCCACATGAAGGTTATGCCTCCAGAATTCCCCTTTCTATTTTCATTTACTAAGTATTATGCTCCAATTCCTGTCTAAATGTGTTCCTCTATGCCAATGACTAGTTTTAAGTATCATATTTCTCACATGGCCTCCATAAAAACTCAAAAAACTAAAGAACAAATACAGGATCCTCATATGGAAAGAACAGGGGGCATTTGTCTTTTTCAGATTTAATTGATTTAACTCATTATTTCTGGTTCTATTTATTTCTACCAATCTACCTGCAAGCTTCATTTTGTTGGTATTTAACATTATTTAGCTGTATATGTGTAGCACATATTTGTTTTTAAAATAAATATATGGAAAGAATTATGGTATTGATTATTCATGTAAATGTGTATGTATGTGTTTTTGTAACACTCACACATGTACAAACAGCACCTATGCAACATCAGAGAAAAAAAATTCCTAAATCTCTTTTTTCTTACTTTGTTTACTGAGATATAGACATGTACTCAGGAAACATTCAGAAACAGAGGGAAGAGAGAGAGAGAGAGAGAGAGAGAGAGAGGCAGACAGACAGAGAGACAGAATGACAGAGATAGATCTTATTTTCATGTACAAATTATACATATATGGAAAACATAATGTGAACATATAGGTGTATAATGAATTGTTACCTAGGGAGCACTGTTAGCATTTACATTTTCTGGATCATTTATAATAATATCTTTGCATTAATGAGATTCACTTTACTCCTCAACCATGATGAAATATATAGAATGCTGAATGCAATAAGTCAGAAAGAAAAAATGATAAACACTAATTATTGAGGAGAATAAGAGTCAGCACTTGATTTTTACTCTTAGAACCCAGTGAAAGTAATATACTTCCAACAGTAAGATTCCAGTATCTAAACAATACCAAACAAATCCACCACCTAGTAACCAAATGTTAAAATTCTTCAACCTGTGAGGAACTTTTCCCATTCAGTCTATCAGAGATACTCCCTGGCCTGTCAATTCTGCCAATCCAGTTCAACCATTCTCATATGTTCCAGGAAAATATCATGGCCTTTGTGATTCCGTTAATGAAACTAAATGCTGAAAAGGCTGAGGGCTGGGCATGTAATATCTGCCCGCAGCTTAACTTGATGCAGAAAATAAATGAACACTGTACATTCTGGGATAGATAATTATCTGTCCATATGTCAAACAAAATCATTTTTAAAAAATTCTTTCAGGAAACAATGTTTATATTGTGTAACCCTATCTAATTTGTGCTGAGTATGTAGACCTGGCTAATCCTTGCCTCACAGAGATTTTCCTGTCTTCCCTACTTTGGGATTTAAGGCATATTACAGTATATATGGCATCAATCTTCATCTTTATCTTCTGCATTATTTGGCATGTATCTTTTAAAATCTGATATGCTCACTTAAAACAATTCCATTAGGTTAGAAATATAGACTTCAGTACTTTGGTAACATTTCCCCTAGGTATTCACTAAGGATGCCATGCTGGATAATTTGCAGCAGACAAGTGAGCTTCCTGGATACAGTACACAATTTGCTCAAATGCCATATGTGTAACAGAGAAAGGTAAACCCCAGGGGCCTCATCTTTGGATGAATATTCACTGCTGCTGCGTGTTCTCATGTTTATAATTGTTGTATTCTTCATATTTCTACTGTGCTGTGATTAGATTGGGGAGACCCTCACTGCCTATAATTTTATGTGATTGCCTTCTGGGAGATATCCCACAGCATGGGACAATTTTCCTGTATATCAAAATGAAGATAAACTTTCATAAGTTAATACTGTGTGTATGAATTTATGATTTTAAACAGTTAATGATTTGATACCAATAGATTTAAGAATTAAGAGTAGTTTATAGAAAGTTTAAGGTGATGGTTTAAATTTTGTTGCCAGAAGATGTAATAAATTTAGAATTAAGAGTAGATTGTGGAGTGATCTCCCAGCAGGCTTTCACTTTTGAGCAAAGAGGTGAGATTTCCACCTTCTCTCTATATGGGACCCAGCTAGGAGCACACAGGGCCTAAAATCAGTGGAGCAGCTGGGACAGAAGTCTTCTGCCCATCTCCATTTGCACCTGGGAGCCAGGAAACTCCAGGCTTCTGTGCATAGCTAGATGAGAGAGAGACAGAGAGAGAGAGAGAGAGAGAGAGAGAGAGAGAGAGAGAGATCTCCCAGCAGGGCTTTTACTTTTGAACTCAGAGGAGTAAGGGCAAAGGCTTACTTGCTCACAGGAGGAACAACCTCCAGTCAGTGACAAGAATACCAACTCACAACAGTGGTGAAAGACAAGAACAAGAACACTACCAACAGAAATAAAGGCCACATGGCAACATCAGAACCCAGTTCTCCTACCACAGTAAGTCCTGTATACCCCAACACACCTGAAAAGCAAGTGTCGGATTTAAAATAGTATCTGATGATGCTGATAGAGGGCTTCAAGAAAGATTTAAATAACTCCCTTAAAGAAATACAGGAGAACTTCAGTCAGCAGGTAAAAACCCTTAAAGAGGAAACACCAAAATCTCTTAAAGAATTACAGGAAAACACAAACAATCAAGTGAAAGAACTGAACAAAACCATCCAGGATCTAAAAGTGGAAGTAGAAACAATAAAGAAATCACAAAGTGAGACATCTCTGGAGACAGAAAACCTTAGAAAGAATTCAGGAATCATACATGCAAGTATCAGCAACAGAATACATGTGAAAGAAGAAAACACCTCATGTGCTCAAAATACCACAGAAAACATGGAATCAAAAGTCAAAGAAAATGAAAATGCATAAAGCTGGTAACTCAAAACATCCAGGAACTCCAGTGCACAATGAGAAGACCAAACCATAGCCTGGCAGTGGTGGTGCATGTCTTTAATCCCAGCACTGGGAGGCAGAGGCAAGCAGATTCCTGAGTTTGAGTTCAGCCTGGTCTACAATGTGAATTCCAGGACAGCCAGAGCTACACAGTGAAAGCCTGTCTCTAAAAAACCTAAATAAATAAATAAATAAATAAATAAATAAATGAGAAGACCAAATCTAAGGAGTATAGGTATAGACAAGAGCGATGATTTACATCTTAAACACCCAGCAAATATCTTCAACAAAATTGTAGAAGAAAACTTCTTACCTAACCTAGAGAAAGTGATGCACATGAACATACAAGAAGCCTTCAGAGCTCCAATCAGACTGAACCAGAACAGAAAATCCTCCTGACATACAATAATCAAAACACAAAATTCACTAAACAAAGAATATTAAAAGCAGTAAGGGAAAAAGATCAAGTAACTTATAAAGGCAGACCTATCAGATTACACCAGACTTCTCACCAGAGACAATGAAAGCTGGAAGATCCTGGGATGACCTCATATAGACCCTAAGAGAACACAAATGCCAGCCCAAGCTACTATACCCAGCAATACTCTTCAATCATAAAAGATAGAGAAACCAAGATATCCATGATAAAACCGAATTTGCACAATATCTGTCAACAAATCCAGTCCTCCATAGGATAATTGACGGAAAATACCATCACAAGGAGAGAAACTACAACTAGAAAAACCAAGAAAGTAATCTTCTTCCAACAACCCCCAAAGAAGATACCCACACAAACATAAAAATAACATCAAAAATAACAGGAAGCAACAATCACTATTCCCTAATATATCTTAACAGTGGACTCTACTCCCCAGTAAAAAGACATAGACTAATGAAATATTCCCATGTAAATCTTCAATTTTATCAAGAAAATGTTTGCAATTCCCCTTTTAATTAATTTAGTAATTTGTTTTATGTCTACCATTTTATCTGCATTATTTTTAAGATAATCTCTAACTTTAATATGTGTTTATAATTCTTCTATTTTATAAGAAATGTTTTCAATGTAAATCTTTGATATTATCACAAATGTTTCTAATTCCACCTTCAATTAAATTTGAGTGAGTTTTTACATTAACCATTCTTTATGTAAAATTTTCCATGAAATAGTCAATTTTAATCTGTTTGTCTATTTCTTGAACTTTACCAGAAATATTTTCCACGTAAATCTTCAATGTTATCTGAAAATGTTTATAATTCCACCTTCAATCAACTTAGAATTATCTTTATGCCTATCATTTTATCTATATAATTTCCATGACAATCTCTAATTTTAACACATTTTTCTATATATTTCTACAAATTTATCAGAAATATTTTCCACGTACATCTTCAAGTTTATCAGAAAATATTTATAATTCCACTTTTAATTTACTTAGGAATACTTTTATGCCTACCGTTATTATATCTATATAAAATTTTCCATAATAATCTTCAATTCTAACATGTTTTTCTACATTTTTCTACAATTTTATCAGAAATATTTTCCACATAAATCTTCAATTCTATCATATCTATATCATGTTTCAATTACTTTAGCAATGTTTCACATGTCTACCACTTTACTCCTCAATTTTCCTTGAAAATTGTCAATTTTAATGGGTATATCTGAAATATTTTCCATGTAAATCTTTAATTTTATCATAAAGTGTTTTTACTTATCTTTACTTCCCTTTTCAGTAAATGAAAAAAAAGTAAAATTAAAAAAAGAGTAGATTTTGTCACAATCATGGTAGAGTAGTACAGTGAGCTTTCATTTAATGCAAGCATTTAATTGTACTTGGAAAGGAATGATATCCTAGGGACTAATTAATCATTAAATAAAAAAAAGAAATAGAAAAAAACAACAAATTTTTACAGTTTCATTCTGAATTTCTGGATTCTTTAATCTTTGGATGTAAAGGATTTGGTTGCACTATGAATGACAGAATTATGGATAAAGAGGAAATAATTGTATTATAAAAATAGAGAATAGACAATTATTCAGGTAGGCTGTATAAGTCATGTGAAAAATGCTTTTTTCTTGCTGAATGCAAATTGTCATCATCTAGGTATAAGAAAAAACTGGCTACTACTAGCTGGTTTGATTAAACTTTGATAATCAATGAGAAAAGAAATATTACTTTGGTATTAAGATGAATTCAAGGAGAGAATTGCCAGTCCAGTAATTCAATCTTTACTACCCATTTTTTTTTTTTTTTTTTTTTTTTTGGTTTATCGAGACAGGGTTTCTCTTTGTAGCCCTGGCTGTCCTGGAACTCACTTTGTAGACCAGGCTGACCTCGAACTCAGAAATCCGCCTGCCTCTGCCTCCCAAGTGCTGGGATTAAAGGCGTGCGCCACCACCGCCCAGCCAATCTTTACTACCCAAAGGAAACGTGAACTGGTAATTAATTACTGACTCCTCAAACAGCATTCTGTTTACCCAGTAGTTACACATTTGAGATATTCAGTACTAAAGTCTCACACTGGTCCAGGAATAAGCACTGAATGGTTGTTTGTCTGCCTGGGAAGTCTATGGTTCCATGTTGTTGTTGTTGCTGTTGCTGTTGCTGTTGTTGTTGTTGTTGTTGTTGTTGTTCATGAAATAAGTCCCATACTAGTCTAAGGATTTTGAATATGATCTCACTTATCTATAGTCCTCTAAATAATGATTGTTCTTCTTCCAATGATGGACTGGTACTATCAATATTTGGTTATTGAAATATTGCATTTGTATTCTGTTACTATGTTGATATCTGTCCCACTCAGGTTTTCTACTACCTGACCTTCCTGGGGACCTTCTCTGGCAACGAAGTGGTGGACAAAATGGTTCTTATTATGGAGAGACTCATTTGACTCATATTGTATTGTTTTTTTCTCAAACAGGTATAATTTTTATTTCACCTGTTTTCCTAATTTCCTAACAATACTCTGAATGCCCTTATCCAATCCCAAGACACATACTATCATAAGACTGGATTTATGAGACTCTCATATTTATTTAGAAGTCCTATAATTCGGGGTATTTTAATAAATCCTACCTTGAATTTCATTACATCATTGGCATAAGCAATTGGATATCCTCTACTAAAATTCCGAATTCATCTATAGAGCAAGTTACAGACAAGCCAAATCTTCCTATGTCAGAACAGTAACAAGATCAATATCAACAAAAATCGTTGTCAAACTAAGAAATTCTGATGCATAATACTCACTAATTATTATAAATTTCTCTACTGGTATATTATTGCAATCCCTGGCTGAATTATGAATCATATATTATCCCTTTCATGAAAGTAACATTTGAACCTGAATTTTTTTTCATTCTTAGCTCAATGTCTACCTCTTTACTCTCTGATCCTTTGCATTGGTTGCAAGTCTTTGGTCCCAAAAGACGGATCTTTAATAAACTTAAGAAATTATATTCTCTTTTTGTGGCATACTTAAAGGATTAAAAACTTCAATTTCTCTGTTGGGGTCACATACACATTTAAGCACAGTATTTAACAAGACAATCAGGTGAATCACTCTGCATGTGAAGAAAACATGGACTACATTGCTCCACATATTACAAAATAATATAAGGCTACATAGTAAGACACTGCTTCTAATTGAACCAACCAACAAGCAAAAGAAAATAGGCAAGTCAACCTCCCACCCTTCATTTTTTACATATTACTGTCAAATCACGAGCTAAAACTATACTATCTCATGACTTGCAGAGAAAATTATTTCTTTATAGACAGTTTATATATAAATCTATGTCTTACTGTCCAAAAATAAGGCCACTTAACAGTTGCCACAGATTGCATATGATCATTATCAATATATAATACATTTGTACATGGTGATATTAAATTTGTCAATCAATAGTTGTAGTGATACCACACTTACAATGCAGACTCTATTTGCTAGAGAAGAATACATTTCTATACAATGTATAAGGAAATGTGCAAACTGGAATTATCGCTAAGATAATTTGCAAATGTTTTATACATAATGATGTATTATCACACTTATGATAAAGAATATACTATGACCAATGTATCAAAGGGGCACACCATCACATGGCACCTGGGGATAGGCACCTGTCAGAAATTGTCCCATGTACACACCAACCTCAGTTATGTCAGGACTGCTTACATGCTCTCTTAGTCCTATAGAAACCATAGACCCACTACTCTCAAACTTTTCTTTGATAATATCAATCACTGTTCCTGTATCAATTATGTTGATGCAATCCTGGGTTCAATAATTGATGCATGAATTCTCATCACTATATTTTCAATGAATAGTCTTAAATATATTTTGATTTATTTATATTATTTCAGGTATGAGAATGTTTTCCCATTATAATCATGGAATTGGGGAGAAGATCATAAATTACATGGGTACAGAATGATAGAGGATTTAGAAGTTTTGTAGAAAAATAAGACCTATATATATTATATGTCCTTGTTACATTTTGGAGAATCTTTGGGTATATGCCCAGCAGTTGTATAGCTGGGTCCTCAGGTAAAATTATGTCCAGCTTTCTAAGGAACTGCCAGACTGATCTCTAACCCCAAAGAAGAACAACAAACTATATTTAGTAACTAGACTCACCAGAGCTCCCAGGGACTAAACCACCAACCAAGGATTACACAGGGAGGGACCCACAGCTCCATCTGCATATGTAGCAGAGGATGGCCTTATTGGGCATCAATGGGAGGAGAGGCCCTTGGTCCTGTAAAGGCTCGATTCACCAGCATAGGGGAATTTGAGTGTGGGGAGGCAGGAGGGGTTAGATGAGTGGGGGAACATTCTCATACAAACTGTGGGAGGGGGATGGAATAGGGGGTTTACAGGTGGGAAACATTTACATTTACATTTAAAATGTAAATAAAGAAAATATTCAATAAAAATATGTTACATGACAAACATACATAACAAGGATACCACTGACAGAGGGAAACCCATCCAGAAAACCTGATGAATACTCCACCCTATAAAAAGTATTATGTGCAAGTATAATGAATTGGGAATGTGAGAGGTGGTGTTTGCCAGGGATAAGCACACTAATTGGTTGTTCAATGGCAAATATTCAGTCCTGAAAACATAAACATGTACTCAGACTAAAGAGTTTATATACAGAAATACACATGCATATAAATATATTTATATATAAACATACGCATCCAGTTATTTGGGATGGAAAAAGAGATCATTAAATTAATGGTGACACTGAACAGTGATGTAGAAATACTGGGAGAGATGGAAAATGTATTTTGTTAAGTAAAAATATTTAAAAATTATATTTGATATAAAAATAGATCATTGTTTAAGCCCATGAATGATGGGTGAACTGGAGAAGGGGCTTTCAGCCAAGTCAGAAAACTTGAGTTAAATCTCTTGCATCCATGTGGTGGAAAGACAGAAATGCCTACTTTTAGTAGTACCTGGATTGCAATACATGGACATGAAATTTATATGTAGATGCACTTGTGAGATTTTTTGTATGTACATGTCTGAATATATGTTGCATACGTATCATGTATATATGATAATGCACTAATATTTAATAAATAAAGTGTCTTTAAAATGCAAATAATTTGATTGTTGTCAAATGTGGGTGTGTGCCTTCATTATGCATGAATGCAGAATGTAATCTTCCAATAGTGTATAAAAAAACTATTTTGAATTATGCACTTGGTTTCATTTTCAAAACAGGGTGAATCTGTATAGATCTCACTATCTAGGATCTTTATCCAAAGACCACCCTGTTCCCAAACTCAGTAAGATCCACATGTATCTGCTTTGTGAGTTCAGAGATTAAAGTCAAGTGGAAGCATGCCCAGATGGAAACTGTATTTACCTTGCAAAATGGTGCAAAATCATTCTATTTTCCTTCCTTCCTTCCTTCCTTCCTTCCTTCCTTCCTTCCTTCCTTCCTATCTCCCTTTCTCTCTCCCTTCCGTTCATTCTTTATTCTTCATTCTCTTTCTCTTTCTGTCTCTCTGTCTCTGTCTCTGTCTTTGTCTCTGTCTCTCTGTGTCTTGGTCTCTCTCTCTCCCTCCCTCCCTCCCTCTCTCTCTCTCTCTCTCTCTCTCTCTCTCTCTCTCTCTTTCACACACACACACACACACACACACACACACACACACACAGGATGGTATATAACACTCCTGTCCTAGAATTTACATTATACACAGAATGACCTTGGCCTCATGATCCCAGTGAATCCACCAGTTGAATCCCAAGAATGACAGATATTCACCACTACTCTTTCTTTATGAATATAACCATGATTTTTGTGCGTGCAAAGCAGGAACTCTACAAACTATGCAATGGCATTGCACTGGTCATTTAACCCACACTTAAGGATACACCCCATTCCCCAAATAAATTTATACACGGTTTATATGTAAATATAAATATATAAATATGTGTACAATATTATATAAATAATTAATATTTTTAATTATACATGGTTGGTTTGGGTTTTCAAAAGAAGGGCTTATCTGAATAAAACAAGCTGTCCAAGATCTTTCTCTGTAGGTCAGCAGTTCTGAAACATAATTATATATATATATATATATATATATATATATATCCCTACACTGGGGCATTGAGCCTTCACAGGACCAATGGTCTCTCCTCTCATTGATGTCTGAAAAGGCCATCCCTGCTACATATGAAGCTAGAGCCATGGATCCCTCCATGTGTACTCTGTGGTTGGTGGTTTAGTCCCAGGAGCTCTAGGGGTACTGGTTGGTACATATTATTGTTCTTCCTATGAAGCTTCAAAACTCTTCAGATTTGTCCTAGGAACAGTGTCTTTGACTTACAGAAGTTTTGTAATTTTACAAGATCCATTTGTCAATACTTGATCTTAGAGCACAAGCCACTGGTGTTTTGTTCAGGAAAATTTCCCCTGTGCCCAGGTGTTGGAGCCTCTTTACTACTTTCTCTTCTATTAATTACAGTGTATCTGGTTTTATGTGGAGAGCCTTGATACACTTGGACTTGAACTTTACACAAGGACATGAGAATGTATCTATTTGAACCAGTCCCAGAACACCCAGAGGAAGCTCTACCCCCAGGCCCTCTAACAAGCCCAGAATCATAGGATCATAGGTGAGGAAGAAACAATATCTGTCCCAACACTGGGAGTTACTGGGACCAGTGGGATCCAGGCACACAGGAACTCTCCCAGACCAGTGGCACAGGTTCCTTTCAGTCTGTTTGTGCCAGTGCCATGAGCAGACTTTGGGTGTAAAATCTGCAACCATTTCCACAACACTGAGAGGAAGCTCCACACCCATGTGGTCTAATGCCTAGGGTTACAAGATCCCAGTATCCCAGGAGCTTGTTCACACCGGGATCTCAAAGTTCTAGAGGCAGCTTGGCTCCCAAGAGCTTGGTCATACCCAGGATCTCAGAATCCCAGAATCACAGAATCACAGGAACACAGAGACAGCTTAACTTTGAAGAGTTCTTACACAACCAGGATCACAGGAAAGACAGGCTCCAGTCAGATATAGCAAGGGTAGGTAGCACTACAAATAACCAGATGGGAGGAGGAAAACATCAGAACAAAAGCAACAGAATCCAAGGTTACTTGCCATGATCAGAACCGAGTTCTTCCATCATAGCAAGTCCTGGGTACACCATCACACCAGAAAACCAGATTTGGATTGTTTATCTGATCCTGATTTAACTTTGGTGCCTGTAATTTGTCTAAATATTTGTCTATTTCATCCAGATTTTCCAGTTTTATTTGAGTATAGGCTTTTGTAATAAAATTGGATGATATTTTGAATTTCTACAATTTCTGTTGTTCAGTTTCCCTTTTCATTTCTGATTTTGTTATTTTGCCTATTGTCTCTGTACCCTCTGGTTAGAGTGGCTAGAGATTTCTGCATATTGTTGATATTCTCAATGAAACAGCTCCTGGTTTTGTTGATTCTTTGTATAGGTATCTTTGTTTGTATTTGGTTGATTTCAGTCTTCAGATTGATTATTCCTGCCATCTACTACTATTGGGTATGCTGTGCCTAAATATCCTTTAAATTAAAAACAAACATTATCATAGATTAAAAAGCTGTTCAGTTTCCAGGAATATATGACATTTCTGTTGTTTTAGTACTTTTTGAAGACCAACTTTAGTAGCTAGTGATCTGATAGGATACATATCATTATTTCAAGTTCTTGAAATGTTTGAAGCTGATTTTTTGTCTGATTACTTGGTCAATTTTGGAGAAGGTACAATGAGGTGCTGAGAGTGAATATTCTTTTATTTTAAGGTGAAATGTTCCAGAACTATCTGTTAAATCAATTTGGTCCATAATGTCTGTTAGTTTCACTATGTCTGTGTTTAGTTTCTGTATCCATTATCTGTCCATTGGTGAAGGTGGTATGTTGAAAACTCCCACTATTATTGTGTGAGGCTAAATATGTGCTTTGAATTTTAGTAATATTTCTATTACATATGTGGGAGCCCTTACACATTTGTATAAGCCCTTGTGCAATGTATATTTCTATTTTTACTTTTCAACCTTTAACCACCTGAGAATACAAACTTGATGTATTCAGAAAAGCTGGATATCACTAATACTCTACTACAAATGTAATTGAGTTGTCCAAGTAATTATACAGCAGTGCTGTCATAATATTTCTAATAAATATCTTAGCTTTTAGAGTGTTCCTTAAAGAGTTTTACATTAAGGTATTTTTAATTGTCAAAATAGTTTACACATGTCCTTATTATTATTTTCTAAATGATAAAAAGTAGTACTAATCTTCCTTTTAATGAATCTAGAAATGGAGAAATGATAAACTCTCATTGAATATCTTTATAGTTTGACAGTGTTTTGGCTAAACACATTTCATATTAGGCAACCATCTGGGTTCCCACAGGCCATTTGTCTCTGATTCTAGTACCAGTAAGAGAAATTCCCAATAACCCTGACTCAGTGAGCTTCACTCAAAAATGTAGAAACATCACTAGCTAAGTGTTATGATATAACTAACATGTTTTTTGTTTGTTTGTTTCTGCAACATTCATATGCGGATATCAAAAGATCTTTTGGGTTGCTTTAATCACTTGACACAACAAAATAGTTTTTATTTGCTTACAAAGATATTCAAAGTGTTTCTATGGATTTCTCCTTCAATGTCCTTGCCCATACCCCTCCTTTATGAGTGTCTGTATCTTGGCTCAGATACATTTCATCCTACATTGAGTGGATCAATAAATCTTGTTTTATAATTGGACAAGTGTTACAAATTTCATAACAACTGCTTGCATCTAACACATGTAGAAAGACTAATATAAAATAAGTCCTAGTTTACTGAGATGAACTATTCATGTATTGCACAATATAAATGAATTCGCTTTCAGAAAAGTACTACTTATTTAAAAGAAAAAAAGGAATAATCATTTCCTTTAACAGTGGATGGTAATTTTGAATCTTAATGGAAAAAAATCAATTTAGGCAACACCTGCATTTTAAAGCTAACCTTATCAGGTGACATAACTATAGGAAATTTAAGTACCAAGAATAAAAAAATGAAAAGAGTTACTGAGGTCAAACAATTGCAGTTCTTTTTGCCATTGATAGGAATATATTAAGAAACAACAAAAATAACTTCTGAATCCTCATGATATACTCTTAATTTTGCATTAATTGAAGTAACTTTGATAGTCTCAAATTAGAGTTTAGAAGTACTCAATTTATTTTATATGTTTGAGTGTATTGCTTTCACATATATATTTGTACCATAAGTGTGACTATCTCACTCAGAACTCTTAAGAGGCATCATGTTCTTCGGATTGGGGAACAGATGGTTCAGAGCCTCAACTTAATTGTTGAGAATCAAACCTTGGATATCTGTAATAGTAATAATTATTCAACTAATAAATAATCCTTTCAACCCCTTACCCTTTACTCTCTCAATTTTTGTTAAAAATGCAAAATGCTTGGGAAATACAAGTTGCAACCAAAGGATACATCATGGCATTTTGTTTTGTTTTGTTTTTCACTAATTCTGTCTACATTCCTTTCACTGCTCTTCTCCTGGTCATGCTTCCAACAGTCCTTCATGCCAGCCCCTTCACCTTCTAAGAGAGGGTAGGGGCCACATGAGTTTCAGCAACTTTGGCACTTTACATCTCTGTGAGTCTAGGTTCATCTACTTTGATTGTGACCAGACAAAACACCCCAGCGAGAAGAACATATCCCATATACAAGCATTAGCATTTGAGATATCCCCTTTACAGTTGTTCAGGACCCATATAAAGAACAAGTAGCCAATCTAATACATAAGTCAGAGAGTCCTAGGATTAACTGGTATGCATTCATTGGTGGTTATTGCAATTCCCTGAGATCCCCCAAGTGTCCAGGTAACTTGACTCTTGGTATTCCTATGGACATTCCCTTTGGGACACACAATTGCTGGGGACAGCAAACAATGACAGGGACTGCCAGCAGTAGGCCAGGATAGAGATGTCTCAGAAGCCCGCAGCAGCTCCTTGTAGAAAAGGATAGTGTTTGGGACCCTGAGAAGCAGGACACACATCCCTTCAGGGGAACCGCCATCTAAAATAAGGGACTGCCTGCAGTAGGCCCAGATGGAGACATCTTCAGTAGCCCTTGGAAGCTCATTGTAACAACAGATTTTCTCATTTCTCCTAACCTTAGCCCTTGACAACTGAGGTATAGATTTCATTTGTGTGTGACTGTTTTTCAGTTGACTTTGGTGTGCATAATTATTCTATTATGTATGACTTTCTTACTTCTTTCTTCTGCTCTGGCAAATTCTGTGAAAATAGATGTTCGCTGATATAATTTTTTAAATAATTAAAAATTGAGGCATGGGCCACAGCACAAGACAGCACAGTCCTAATGGCCCAGGTGCATGCTATGTTCTCATTTTAGAAGCAATACAAGAACTGCACGATGGTAGTTCCAGATTAATGTTTGACTTGCAAAGAAAGTTTGATGAAATTTTTAGAAAATGAATTAGAGCCAACATTGGGACCCCAAAGAAAGAAGAAACTATTAAAGCTATGAAATAAGTTCTGCACATCTGAGAGTGGTTCCTGGATAAACGAGTATAGAATACGTTAAACCTTAGATTAGTAAAACTAAGGCAAAACACTGGGACTCTTAGAAGAGTCATTGTGTGCAATGTCTAGAAGCAGAAAGCTAGAGGAACTACAGAATTAAGGGCTTACTTGATTCTTTCTGGCAACTGCCTGGCAGCTTTGCCCATGTCACTCATCATTAGAGCTTTACAAGGAAATGCAAGTAGCTGGCCTCAGAGCTCTGAACTCTGAAGTATACTAGTTAAAGTTTAAATAATGATAAGTTTGCAATTATTATTATTTTGGCTATATGCCAAGGAATAAGGAAGCTTGAAACTTTGGGGAACAATTGTAATTCTTGATTTTTGTAGGACTTGGTTATTTGATTTGGCATTAATTATACAATGTCTTTTGTACCTGCTTTTGGAGTATCAATAAAAGACTGGGGCAAGGAGAAGGCATGGGAAAATGCAGAACGAATGTAGAGAGCAAGTAGAGAAAATGTAGAGGGCATGCAGAGAGAATGTAGAGAGAATGTAGAAGGCATGCAGAGAACATATAGAGAGATTGTCGAGAGCATGTAGAGAGCAAGTAGTGAGCATGTGAAGAGCAAGTGAGAGAACAAATGCAGAGAGCATGAGAAGAGCTTGTGAAGAGAGACTGAAGAGAGACTGTGAGGTATGTCTGAAGAATGGGTGTGTGAGTGAAAGGAAAGCACATGTGGTGTGTGTGAGAGAAAGGGGAACACACAGAGGTGTGTATGATTGAGAAACTGCAAGAAAAGAAAAGCGCACAGGAGAAAAGCAGAGTGCGCAGGAGAATGCAGAGTGTATGCAGCCTCAAGCTGCGAGCAAATGAGCAAGAGAGAAAAAAAGCAGAGAGAAGAGAAACTTTAAGCCTTGAAAACCCGCCTGCCAGCTTGTACCCAAAAAGTAGTCTGTCTATATTTATTATGAGCCTTCCAGATATCCCTGCTTCCAGTTGAGAACTCTGATCCTGTTTCGAGGCTGGACCCCAGAACACAATGCTTCCACCTATTCTTCCATAAGAATCCCCAAGTTCGATTCACTGTTTGTCTGTGAATATCAGTATCTCTGTGAGCCAGCTGCTTAGGGAACCCTTCAGAGGACAACATGCTCCTGTCTGCTTACATTACAAAGTATCATTAATACTGTTAGGAATTGAGACTTTCCCATCAGATATATCTCAAGTTGCACTTCTAATTGGTTTTCCAATGTCTCAGCTACCTCCATACCCTGTGACTGAATTTCTTGTACCAGGACAAATTTTGGCTTGGACGTTTTGAGGATATGTTGCTGCCTCTTTCATTCCACTAGGAATACTTCCGGGATACAGGAGGTAGCCTCTTGAGGTTCCATATCCTCAATGCTGAGAGGCATATCAGAGTTAACTACAATTGATTCTTGGGGTCCTATGTCATACCAGGTGTCTGTATTATCCTGGGGATGTCCTCAAACTCTCCAATATGTTCCCTTCCATATTTTCATTTGTTTTCATGGCCACAGAGACATTTGTTTTGTCCCTCTCCACACCTGATCCTGAAGCCCCCTCTCCATTCTGCTTACTATCCCCTCTGCTTTCCATCTACCGCTTGTGACTATTTTCATTCTGCTAAGTGGGATTCAAGCATCCTTACCGTCTTTTTTTTTTAACTTCATTAAGTCTGTGGAGTGTAGAATAAATAGCCTCCATTTTATAGCTAATATCTGGTTATTAGTGATTTCATGCAATGTATGTACTTTTGATGTTAGGTTACCCCTCAGAATATTATTCTCCAGGTTGATGCATTTGCTTTTAAAATTCATAATGACTTTGTTATAGAAATTTCAAGATAGGGGATACCCAGAGGGCCTCAGCCCACTCAGGGAAGAAGGAAAGAAGGTTGGAGGAAGGATTGTGGGAGAAGGTGGCAAGGAAGGAAGCATTGAGCTGGATTCAAAGTAAATACTTTAAAAATAACTTAAAATGTATTAGAATTTTCAATAACATACTGTAATGAATTTTATCATGTCATTATCATACATAATATATCTCACCTTATTCATCTCTTTATTCTTTTTTATGCCATACATCTGTTTCTGAACCCTTTCTTCTATCCCCATAATTCTTTTCTCTTTGCTTAATCCCCTTCCTTCATTCAATCATGTCCTAATTATGGATTAACTGCTGTGAAAAGACACCATGTCCAAGGCAACTCTCATAAAACAAAATTTAACTGGAGATGGCTTACAGGCTCAGAAGTTCAGTTCATTGCCATTAAAGTGGGAGCATGGCAGCATATAGGCATGCTTCATTTGAAGGCTGATAGGAGAATACTGACTTCCAGACAGCTAGGATAAAGGTATTAAAATCATGACCACAGTGGCACACCTACTCCCACAGGGCCACACCTTCTAGTAATGCCACTCCTTGGGCTCATCATGTACAAACTATCAAATAAAGCTTATCTTAATTTGATAGATAATATGAGACAGAATTCAGGCTATACAAAGATTTGGTCAAAATTCCTAGAACATTTTTTTTGTCACTGGAATTTATAAAATTGGTGCTCTAGAGATGGGGACATGTCAGGCTATGATTTAATCAGTGGACAGACTTAGGAGCCAGTGGGAGTATGGAGCCTGGAAAAGAAAAATGTTCCAATCTATATAACTTGGGCGGACAGCTTAATATATGTATTCATTTACTGTAACTTACTTTCATAGTCTACAAATGTGAACACAACTTATGAACAAACTTTAGTGATTTAGACTTCCTCACAATATTGTGAGAAAATTGTCAGTAATTCATTTTGACATTACTCTCTGTATAAGATATTTTCCTTTATACTATCAGTAATTTCTGCCTAGAGCTAGTACTTGGTGAGGATATAGTATATATCACCAGTTTTTATTGTTTTGTGTTACCAGATGGTGAAATTGCTTTTTTGAGCCAAGTAAAAATATTACATATCTCTGGCCATTTGCCCTCATTTTGTGGCCTTTTAGCCTTCTATTTGTGACTGAGATGTTTAGTTTCCTACATCCGTTGAAGGCAAAAGAGGCTTTGAAAATGTTTATCTTGCTCAAAAACAGACCACACTGAATAATTACCATACAAGTAATTAAGATTGCCATTTTAAAAATTTGTCTTGTGCCTTGAGTGGTGGTTCAATATTTAAGAGCACTGAGCAATCTTTCAATTTGAGTGTATTCAATTTCCAGAACTTTACTGTATACAAACCTGTGATTCCATTCCCAGGGAATCTGAAGAATTCTTCTGATAGCCTCACGGTCTCTGTAGTTATGCTGTACAGATATACATAAAGACAACCATGTATATACAAACCCATAAACTTAAAAAATAAACAAACTCTAGAGCAAAAACTCATTATCTCTGTCAGATATACTGTTGGTGAAGTTCCTTTTTGAATCTGTAGGCTGCCACTTTGTCTTATTGACAGTGTTCTTGGTGTTACAGAAGCTATGCAGTTTCATGAGCTCACATTTATCAGCTGTTGATCTTAGAGCTTGATCCATTGGCGTTCTCTTCTGAAAACTATACCATGTACCAATCTCTTCAAGGTTTTTTTGTAGGTTTTTTTTTTGTGTGTGTGTGTGTGTGTTTTGCAAGTTCTCTTCTATGCATATTAGTGTATCCTGTCTTAGGCTGACATGCTTGATACTTTTGGAACTTTGTTTTGTGCACGGTAATAAATATGGATTTATTTTCATTCTTCTACATGCAGATATCAGGAAAACTAGCACCATGTGTTGAAAATGTTCCTTTTTGGTATTGTTTTGACTTTTTGGTCAATATATATATATATATATATATATATATATATTAATTATTATACCAGTTCATTTTACAGGCACCCTCCTCCCAGCATGAGTTTCCTATAAGGCTATATGTATCAAGTAAATTTTAAAACTCCACTTAAATTTTTTAGCTTTATTCTTATAGATACATTCATTATTTTTATAATATTTATAATATAATAATTTTTAATATATTGTCTCTCTTACATAAAAATATGTTCTCTGTATTCTTACTACATTTTTTGTTTTGTTTTGATTTGTTTTTCAAGACAGGGTTTCTCTGTGTAGCCCTGGCTGTCCTGGTATTCATTCTGTAGACCAGGCTGGCCTCGAACTCAGAAATCTTCCTGCTTCTATCTCCCAAGTGCTGGGATTAAAGGTGTGCACCACCACTGCCTGGCTCAGTGGCTCCATTTTTAAAGAAAAGTAACACTTGCTTACTCAGTAGTCATCATTGTTAATGCCCAAGGTATACTGAGAAAAAATACTTGAGTACACATTTACTGTACTTGGAGTTTTACGTGGTTTATTCATTTCTGTATTGACATACACTGAATGCAACAAGAATTATGTCTAATCAAATGCTGAGGACAGAACAAATCGCTGGATATAGTCAGAAATATTCTTTTTGTTTGTGAAAATAACCTTTTTAGAATAGCTTCAAATGATGCTATGCTAAGACCTACTACTTCCCTCCTCTTGTTTATTAACTATGTTTACAGTGCCTTGTCTGATTTTGAAGAAAGCCTCGATTGCCTTAAAGAAAGTGGAAATATACCCAGAAGATTCCCCAGCATGCAATAAGGATACATGTTCCACTATGTTCATAGCAGCCTTATTTGTAATAGCCAGAAGCTGGAAAAAAACCCAGATGTCCCTCAACGGAGGAATGGATACAAAAAATGTGGTATATATTCACAATGGAGTACTATTCAGCCATTAGAAACAATGAATTCATGAAATTCTTAGAGAAATGGATGGAGCCGGAGAACAAGTGAGGTAACCCAGTCTCAAAAGAATACTATGGTATGCAGTCACTGATAAGTGGATATTAGCCTAGAATCTTGGAACACCAAAGACACAATTCACATACCAAATGATGTCTGACAAGAAGAAAGGAGTGGACACTGGTGCTAGAAAGGATCAAAGCATCAGTGTAGGGGAATACAAGAACAGGGAAGTGTGAAGGGGTAGATGAGGGAGCAGGGAGAGGGAAAAGGACATGTGGGACCTTTGGAGTGTGGGGAACCAGAAAAATGAAAATGAATTGTAAATATAGAATATATCCAATTTTAAAAAAAGAAAGTAGTTTCGTTGTCCTATAATCAGTTTCACAGCTACTGTAACTTTGGTATGTCTTACCTCTCATGTCATTATTGTAGCCTGCAATGTCTAGTAGTAGAAAAAAATGATTAACATTTCTCTTGCTAACAGCCTGAATAGCACTTTTTTATATCATTAAAGATAGCCAACATACATAATTTTCGGATTAGTTCAAGCTTGGGTTTTTTTTAATGTCTTGCAAAAGAAATATGTGATACCTTCAACAATGTGGTCTAATCTTCATATTTTTAAGAGGAATAAAAATAATTGCACCAGCTTGTTATTTGTAAATGTTTTTTTTGTTTCTATCACAAATATGCCCTAAAGGAGTAATCTCTGTCAATCAGTGAAATTTCTATTTTATCACCAAATATTCTTGATCTGATTCACTCTCTGATTCATTATACAAGATATAAGGCATTTTTTCAGAAAGTGTCCATAGCAATCTATATAATTTTGATTTATTATAAGTCAATTTAGATTACAAATATGTCCTTAGTAATATTTAGTACATAAGCAAAAGAAATATTTTCATTTTGTTAGAAAAGTGTTTATTTCATCTTTAAATTCTCAACTCACACACCATCACTGAGTAAAGACAGGGCATTAACTCACGGTAGTAACTGGTGGGAGAAAGTTAAGCAGAACCCATGCTGCTGCTTATCAGTTTTCTCCCTCTGGCTAGCACATAATGCATCTTTCTACACACCAGGATCAGCTGACCAGGTGTGGTACCACACAAATTGGACTACGTCCTCCCCCATCAATCATCTATTAAGAAAATGACCACATATACTTTTATACAAGCCAACTTGTAGACACAGTTCAACTGGGGTTCTCTAATCCCAGATAAGTAATACTGACTCAAACTGACAAAATATAAGCAGAATAATATTCACATATAATGTACCTGATATATTTTATATATTATATAATATATCTACATAATTGATATGTACTTTTGATCTGTTGATCAGATTTCAAAGTTCATAAAATGTCACAAATCAATAAACAGTAGATTTTACATACATAACCCATGACAAGCTACTGCGTCTCAAATTCCTTTCTGTTTTTTTTTATTTTGCTTTTTTAATTGAATATAATCTTCATTTACAAATCAAATGCTAAAATCTTTCCCAGTTTCCCTATCCCCCAAATCCCGCAACCCCTCCTCCAAGCTCCTGCCTCCAAGAATATGCCCCTTCACCTGACCCACTCCTATGGTCCCCTTGATTTCCCTTTTTTGGGCATCTATTGACCCTTAAATAACATTTGATCTTACACACATAACCCACGACAAACTACTGCTTCTCAAATTTCTTTGTTTGTAATGTACTCATAAATATATATTTATAAACATTTTGATATTCAAAACTAAATTTACTTTTTAATGCCTGTTAATCACAGAAATGAAGATAATAAAATCTATACAAGTACTCCAACTGTTGAATATTTCTTTATAAATTTTCCATTAATTAAATACTTACAGATTATAGTCCTGCCCACCGTGTGTATTTAACACTTGGATGAATGTTTAGATATATACATGCCACAGTGTACCTGTGAAGTTCAGAAGATAACTTCTAGGAACTGGTACAGTTTTCGCCATGTGGCTTCCATATATCTAATTTAGGTCTCTAAGCTTGCATGGCAGGTACATGGCATTGCATGGTTCTATGTCCTCAGTCAATTTATTTTTTCTCGAGAATTATTATATTTATTTATTTTACATCCCAATCACTAACCCCTCTAAGGTATAACCTTCAGACAGTCCTTCCCTCCACACGTACTTCCCATTATCTTCTGAGAGCAAGGTCTCCCCACTGGGCATTCCTCTATCATGCCACCTCAAATCTATGAAGGTTTACATTTAAACTCAACTACTGAGGTCATAAAGAAGCCTGGACAAAGGAGTGGACTCCACAAAAAGGCAACAGATTTAAGCTTCCACTCCAATTGTTGTAGGGTTCACATGGAAACCGAGCTCCACATCTGCTACATGTTACAGGAGGCCTAAATCCATCCCATGTAAGGTCTTTCATGGGTGATCCCATCTCTGAGAGACCTGAATATCCAGGTTTGTTGGTTGTGTTTATCTTTTTGTGGATTTACTAACATATTCTGAACACCCAATCCTTTCCCTAACACTTACAAAAGATTCCCTGAACTTCAATCAAAGTTGGGCTCTAAGTGTCTGCATCTGTTTCTGTCTCACGCTGTGAGGAGCCTCTCAGAGAAGAGTCATCCTATATTTCTGTCTGGAAGCATCACAGAGTATCATTAACAATATCATGAATTGGTGCATGCCCATGGTATTTGTCTCAAATTGGTCAGGTTTTTGTTTGGCCATAACCTGTATATCTACTCCAACAATGTCCCTGCATTTCTTATAGATGGGACATATTTTGAATAGAAAGTTTTCAGTTTGTTTGTCTATTTGTTCCTCCCACTACATAATTGCCTGGACATTGGAATTAGCCCCTTCAGGCTCCATATGCTCCAAGAGAGGAATTTAAATTATAACACATTCTTATCTTTTTGGTAATTTATCTATCTACAGGCCTGGGTTTTCATTTGTCCTATGGGAGCACAGGCTTCCTTGTTCACAGGCTGAAATGGAAAGAAAAAAGTATAGCTGTGCCAGGTGTTTTGGAGAGGCACTTGGACTGCATAAGTGTTGATAAATGGCCTTCTCCAGATATGGCTTTCACAAAATTAGCTCTTGTTTATTGAAGGTAAGGAGAGTTACATAAACCTTGGGGCAAATATATGTTTCTGGGGGTGGGTGGTAAGTATATGCCATTTACTGTGGCTGAAGTGCTATGAATGCTTCATTTGCATAAAGAAATAGTCTAGATGCTTTCATATCCTCACAGTGAGAGAAGAATTTTGAGCAGTAATTTCTCTCCAGATTACCTGACTATCTTGAAGGTGATGGTCCTAAGTACTGTGTTCACTGGGACATTCAGGATCAATAAAAATGATTAGTTACAAATAACAGAAAGTTATTCCTATTCAGTATCAAACTCTGATACAATAAGTATCCAAAAGAAATAATAATACATTTAAATGAAAGATGAATGATTTTGCATGTCCTTCACTGCCAATATTTCAAAAAATATAAAGAACTCTATATACAACAGAAATAATGTAATCATTGTCAATAAGATATTTGATGGCACAAGCAGAGGAATTTATGGCTAGTGAGGATGTTTTCTTCTCTCAATTGGCATTGTTAATTTTGTTATTTATACTATGGTATTTAGTGTTATACCTTTATGTATAATAATCCTGTTCTACATTGCATATAAACATAATATCAAGTACATAAGAAGATAATGATAATCAAACCTGGATCATGAGAGTACTTAAAATTGATATGCTCCTGAATTTCCTTGCTTAGTGCCATTACCAACTCTTTCTATACCATGAAGTCTGCTTCATATTAATACCTTTTAAGAAAGCTCTACTTTAATCATTTGATATATCAAAATATTAGATTTTTGAAGGTACAGAATGTGATGTGGATTTTAGATAACAGGAGAAAGTTTCAACTAAAGCTCACAGAAAATAAAAAAAAGTATCAAGTAAAAATTTGAGAAATCTGGATGACTCTTAACAACATAGCAATCGAAGGTATTTGAAATGCTTAAGATCTAAAAGCAAAACCTCTTGGGCATTTAGTATCCTTATTAGGAACTTATCACACAATCCTCTCTCAGTTAATATCTTTTCAATTTATTTGTTAAACTTTTCAAAGTTGTTAACAGATAGCTAACTAAAGAACAAATACATGAAAGTTAAGATAGTCTACCATCATGAATTATATAAAACATATTCCAGATATTTTCTCACTTTCCATACCAAATTCTACTATGTATACCCTGCATTCTGTTTCATAATATCTATCATATTTTAAGAAAGCGTTCTTTTGGTATATGCTCAGTCCAGGGAGTGGCACTATCAGAATGTGTGGTCATTTTGGAGTAGGTGTCTCACTGTGGGTATGGGTTGTAAGCCCCTCATCTTAGCTGCCTGGGAGGCAGTATTCAGCTGACAGCATTCAAACAAAGATATAGATCTCTGAGGTCTGCCTGCACTATTCCAGCCCGAATGCTGCTGTGTCTCCACCTTGAAAATATTCTCTAGTTCCAACCATTCGCCTGCGAAACTCGTGGTGCCCTCATTGTAAATAGGTAAGTAGTATTCAACTGTTTAAATAAGACATATTTTCTGCACCCATTATTCTGTATTCAAACATCTGGGTTCTTGCCAGCTTCTGACTATCATAAACAAGGCTGCTATGAACATAAGGAACATGTGTCCCTGTGGCATGGCATGGCATCTTTTGGGTTTAAACCCAAGAGTGATATATGGGGGATTTCAGCTACATCTTTTTCACCATTTCTGAGGAACCTCCAGAGTGACTTCCAGAGAGATTGTACCAGTTTGCAATCCCACCAGCAATGGAGGTGTGTTCCTCTTTATCCACCTCCACACCAACATGCACTGGCACTTGAATCTTTGATCTTAGCCAATCTGATTGTTATAAGGTGAAATCTCAGGGTTACTTTGATTTGCATTTTTCTGATGGCTAAAGACTTTGAACATTTCTTTAAGTGTTTCTCAGCCACTTGATATCCCTCTGTGGTGAGCACTCTGCTTAATTTTAATCACCAATTTTTGATTGGGTTGTTTAGTTTCTTGGTGGTGAGCCTCTTCATTTCTTTACATAATTTGCATACTACCACTAAAACAGATGTAAGGTTAGTGAAAACTTTTTCTCAATCTGTAGGTAGAGGAATTTGTCCCATTGGCAATGTTCTTTGCCTTACAAATTTTTTCTAGTTTAATGAGGTCAATTTTTTATTGGATATACTTTATATTTACAATTCATTTCCCTTTTTCTGGTTCCCCACCCCCAAGGGTCCCACATGACCTTTTCCCTCCCCCTGCTCCCTCATCCACCCCTCCCACCTCTATTTAGAAAATACACACTGTCCCCCAGCCAATGAGCTAGAGGCTCTTTTCCACTTTCTTTTCCATTATATTCAGTGTATCAGGATTTAGTGGATATTAACATAAAAAAGTACAGAATAACATAAAAAAGTACAGTTCACAGAACTCTAAAAGGTTACCAAGCCAAAAGGTCCATGTAAAAATGTTTCAAACCCACTTGAGAGTAAGAGGGAAGCAATTCTATGGTGTGGGGATAGGAAGGGATCTAGGTGGGAAAAGGAACAGGGGGGAAAGAAAAGATATGGTTAGTTTTTGGGGGGACTTAGGGGGAGAACCAGACTGAAGCCTTGAGGGCCAGGAGAAAGAATGGAAACAGGCAACCTACATAGGTAAGAAGTGGGGGAACCCTCCATAATGTACCAGAGACCTAGGAGATTAGAGAATCTCGGGAATCAAAAACAGCGATAGTAGTTAAAGTGACCTACAATGGGGAGAGGGAACTTATAAAGTCTACCACCCATAGCAAGACAGGACACCAACTGTAGGGATGGAGTTGCCAAAGCATAATCACAAAATCTGACACAGAATTGTTGTTTTATGAAAGAACTGCAGGGACACTGAGAAAAGCCTCAGAGAAAAGAGGTCCAGTGACAGGCCTAATTGGAAGCCAGCTCAAGGAGAGACCCCAAGGTCTGTCACTATTGCTGGTGCTATTGTGTGCTTAGAAATAGGAGTCTATCATGATTGCCCTCTGAAAGGCCCAAAAAGAGGGTCTGAAAGAGTCCGATACAGATATTTACACCCAATCAATGAAGTTTGTGATCCTTGTGGTTGAATTTAGGGAAAAGCTGGAAGATGCTTAGGAAGAGAGCAACTCTATAGGAAGACCAGTAGTCTCAACTAACCAGAAACCCCACGATCACTCAGACACTGATCAAAAACCAACCAGCATATTCCAACTGATATGAGCCATCCAACACATATACAAGAGACTACTGCCTGGTCTAGATGCAATGATTTAAGATATACCTAACCCTCAAGAGATTTGATGCCTGGTGTGGAGATACATCCAAAAATAGATAGAGAGAAATATTTGTCATGAGAACATACACCATGGAGTTTTACAAGTGAAATGGTTTCATTAGACCACTGTGTATATGACATTTATATTTCATTCTGTGTAGGTACATTTAATTCCACATACTTTTCATTTCAGTTGCATTAAAATTTATATAACAGAGAGGGCTTTATTAGACAAAGAGCTGAAGCTGGTTGCTATTTAAAACATCCCTTCACTGTGAGAATTCCCACATTTAATTTCCTCATCCACCATAGAGAAGGCAGTACTTATAGTAACAGTAACTGCAAATACCTCTATCACTGATAGCCATTAGCACTTCATTGACTCAGCAAATGGGCTATTCTTCACTAGGGCTGAGCAACTAACTCTGTACATGAGGTATTGTGTGTTTTAGGGGTCGTTTGTAATGACAAGATGCAGTTGTATCAATAGGTGGGTCCTGTTTTCTTCTGAATGCAGTAGTACTCAAACGTTAGCAAGAAGACAGGCCCATCCCATTCTAGTTCTTGTTTGATTTGTTTTTTTACATGTAAGCAAAAATTTTCCTCCTTATATCAGGTACTCTTAGGATGATCATTTACCAGAATCATTATCACATAGTCAAGACTAACAAATTATGTAATTTGAAGAATCCCACTTTGTGTGAGACCAGAGTTGCCTAAACTCTAACTCTAGAAAAACAATCCCAAAGTCTATCTGAGCATATGTGCTCTGGAATCCCCAGCCCCAGCAAGAGCCTGTTGGGCTACAATAGCAGAGTCAATGTACATCCTGCACTGAATAGATAATTTAGACATCCTGTTAATAAGGTGGTTTTTGTCCCCTTGTTTTATTCATACACAGCACATGAGAAATACAGTTTTAAAACTTGCAGAAAAGTATAGAAATTCCAAATTTGCTGTATCTAGTACAAAAATCTTGGAAACTTGGTCTGGAGGTCCTTACTCTGACATGATGGGATAGGGACTGTAGGAGACATTGATTGAGAGAACTTAACAAAAACCATTATGTATTTACTCCTGAATTGGCTGCAATGTGGTCTTTTGGGATCCCTGCAACTTGGACATAACTATGCAACCTGTCACTTAAAACGGTCTATTTACATTGGTGGTTGATGTTGAACTGTGCTTTGTAACTTTCTACCAATATCTGATAAGACAAGCCTTTCCTAGAATAAACATAGTTCCATTCCTAAAGTGAGTTTTCACTCTCATTTATACTCATGAAATATGGACATGTGCTAATATTTTTAATTCTTGTTCCTCGGTATTAGTGATATTCAATTACTATTGTTTTAAGACAATAGAAATTTAAGATTTTCTATAATTGTGGTTTATTTTTCATTTATTACACTTCCTCATTTCCCTCAAACCACTCCACCCACATCTCCCCAACATCTTTTCTCTTACCCATAGTCACTCCTCCCCCAACTCCCTTTGAAAAAAATAGAGCTAGTTTCCCAAAGACATGTGAGGAGAATATCTGACATAAACATAAAATGTTACAGTCAAGGCTAAGACCTAAACCTCTCATGAACACTAGACAAAAAACCACCAGTGATTTATTTAACTCTGGATGAAGTAATTGAAAGGGTTCCCTAGAATACATGGTAGATTGATTCACAATTATTTTTAAATATCATTTTAATTAATTTTCTGATGAATGGATTTAGAACCAAGTCAATTCACAAATGATGCTTTCTACACAATACCAACTAATATAAACCCACATTATAGCTGAGCATGTCCTTTTTCCTTTTAAAATCCTCAACAATAACGAAGATACTATTGCAGTGTCATTCACCAGTCTATAGACCTGCTAAAGGAAGTAAGTCATAAAAGCTCCACAGAACACGGTGCCCCGCCCCCCAGCCCTGTGGCTTCTGGGGAGAGAAAATACAGTGAAACTACAAGGACCAAGGTTCCTTTCGGTTTATGACTTCCTCTGCCGCTAAGAAGTCACACAGCCTTCTTTAATTTACTGTTGTTTCAGAACAGTGGTTTGCTTTTCCTGTTTTCACAATCAGGATTATGAATTTGCAATTATACTGATAGCATAACTACCACCGGCACTAATTAAAGGAGGGACTCCCGCCTTCATTTACTTACTCTGGTAGCAGCAACAAATCCAATTGGTTTGCTTTGCCAGTTTTTCAGGATTATGTCCTTTGAATCATGATTTTGGAATTATTACTGATAGGACAAGTACCACTTTCTATTGTAAATCTTGTTTCTATCAGATATAGACTTACAAATGCTCTGAAACAAAATTTTGCTTTTATAAATGCAGAAGTGAAGAATTCAGTTTTATTTCAGGGATTATAGGGGCCACCAGTCACTTACCATACTTATAAAATGAATTTCTTATGGAATTTTCAGCATTACATAAGTTTCTTTCTTTCTTTCCTTCTTTCTTTCTTTCTTTCTTTCTTTCTTTCTTTCTTTCTTTCTCTCTCTCTCTCTCTCTCTGACTCTCTTTCTCTCCCTCTCTCACTTTCCTCCCTCTCTCCGTCCCTCCCTCCATCTCTCCCTTCCTCCCTCTCCTCTCTCTCTCTTTCTTTCTCTCACTCTCTCTCACTCTCTGTCTCCTTGATTGCTTGCTTACTTTGTTTTTTGTTTCTGAAGGTAAATTTAAATGTAGTTCTTTAAATAGAATGTGGATGTCCAAAAGAGAACATGCTTGAATTCTGCAGTTCTTTAATATATCTGGCAATAATATATATAAATACAGAAGTGTGAGACAAATTTTATGATAAATGCTTCAGTGCCACATAATTGGCATCAAGTATTAGGCCAATTACAGGTTATGAGGGTAGATCTCAGTTACTTTAAAAAAGTGTTTTTCTTTTGGTACTGATTCCTCCTCTTAGGCTGTCAGTTAAGCAGTTTATTAGGATATCAACAGAAATTTCAAAATAGTCTTCTAATGGAGACATTTTGGTTATATCTCAATACAGCATAGGATCTTGACAATTCATTGACAACCAAAGAGGATGTTCAGGTCCAGTGGATGGAAAATAATTAGGGACTTAGAAAGACTGTTTCAAGATGTATCAGTGATAAGACATCATTTTGAAAAGAGGAGGCATGAGAAACACACTCAGATATGTAGACAGGTGGATTCCTGGTCATAGAAAAATAGTTCTCATTAAAATGCAATTTTACTTAAAAATGTACATATATCCTAAATAACAGATTTTGCATCCTGGATTAAATTTTTGGGAAAGGAAGAATTACATTTTTAGGACATTTATATGTGTTATGTTGTTGTTGCTGTTCTTTTTTCAGTTATGACTGTTGCTTCCCATATTTTCAGGGATCTATGTCTAGACCTTTGTACCTGTTTCTCAAATGCTCTACTTGTGTTAAACAGTGTCATTCCAGTAATTAAACATTTTTTTCTTTTCAAAACAAATTCTTCTCTTCTCAAACATATTTCCCCTCTCCAATAAACAACCCTAACACATATTTTTCATGAATTCTACCATCAAATATAAGTTTTGCCTAAAGTGATGTATATTACTCTGATTCTCAACATCACCACATAAAAATAAAATTAAATGTCAAATCCCTTGAATGTTTCTTTTCACAAAAATTTCTGAGAATAGTGAGGAGGTACGCTGAAATCTGTACCCAGTCTTAAGAGCCAGGAATAAGAACCTCATAGGAACATGTAAAGAACAGGAGGGAAAAAACTTCATCAATGAATGATAAATCAATGCTTTCATTAAAGAACTAATTTTATGTTCATGGTAAGGGTATTATTTACAGGAAAACATAGGAAACTTAAAAAAACACCTATTCAAGTAAAATATCTTTTTGGCATAATGTTGGTAAGGCAGCATTTTTTATCCTTAGTGATTTCTTCTGCTATATGACAATTATCTAGTGCTTATGTATGTTACCTTGTTTGGGTTAGACTTTTACTAAGCACTCTTCCTTTCCTTTGTATAGAGATGTAAAGGCAAACATAAATCAGCATTATATAGTCCACATTGCCCACAAAGCACCTTGATTTTTATTCCTGACCAATGTATACAGGGGTTTGTTAAGACCCTCCTCTCTTATACTGGTAATAGGACAGCTTACAGCTTATAGTCACTTGCTTTTGTCATTAGTGTTAGAAAAGATGTTGAATCTCTGCAGCCTGGCAACCATGAACTCATGCTTCATGAATGGGGGGCTGTGCTAGCTCACTAGCATAGACTGGCATCTGCATGTGTGATTAGTCAAGTCAGTGCAGGAGATCGTGCTCTGAGAAAAGTCAGACAATGATCCCTGTCACACTCACCCTAGGAGTGGTCAGCAAAGCATAACAGCAAACTAGGTCAGTTCCAATTTTGACCTCATGTTTCTTTCATTGATAGACATGATTTGTGTACATTAAGTATTGCACATGAGTTGGAATTAGAACATTATTCTATACTTCTCAAGTCTTTGACTCTGAAGTATCAGATGAGAAAACCATGAGATCAGGACCTGGCTTCCTTTGTCATGTTGTGTGTTGTGCTAGCTGTAGTGCCCCTCCCCTTGAGCCTACAATATGCCCTGTCACTTCAGGGTGAACATTATCATTTCAGGAAGTTGAGAGTATTGTGGATTATTTTTGTGTGGGACTAAGAACTATCAGAATAAGGAAGAACATTTATGTTGGTTTATGAATGTTACATAAAAATAGTATTCCTAAAGGAATTTATTTTAGAATCTTCCATGCCCTGAATGATAGGAAGGGATAAAAACACTAGAGGATTAACATACAGATTTTTATTAAAGGGAATATAGAACAGATAATTGTGGGTTTCACCTCCCAGCTTCTGAATGGATGGGAGTATCAGGTATATATGAGATTTGACACTGATACCTATAATACAGGAAGGGGGATTCCAAAGTGGCTTTGAGACAAATATTGTTCAGAGTAATTTCAGCTGTGTGAACTGCCAATGTGTGGAAGTGTGGCGTGTCTTTAGATACAGGGATGCAGAATATTCAGTGTTACAGAATTATAAACATTTTTTCTATCATCTTGTATGGTGATCTATTTTGAATATTGTTATACTGTTTCAGTGTCATTAGGAACAATTTACTTATTAACTTTTTGTAATATTTGCAGACTCAAAAACAAACTAGTGAATTGAGAAGTACTTTCTTTTAGACATTTTTATTGGATATATTCTTGATTTACATTTCAAATGTTATCTCTTTCCCAGTTCCCCTCCTCCTGGATAGCCCCTATCCCATCTTCCCTCCCCCTACTTCAGTGAGGGTGTTCCTCCACCCACTCCACTCCCAACTTTCTGCCCTTGATGCACGTACATTGATGCATCTACCGAGCCTTCATAGGAGCAAGTAACTATCCTCCCATTGATGGAAATCCACTGCTACATACACAACTAGAAGCATGTGTCCAGCTTGGTTGATGGTTTAGTCCCTGGGAGTTCTGGAGTTCTGATTGGTTGGTGTTGTTCTTCCTATGAGGTTGCAAACCCCTTCAGCCCCTATAGTCCTTTCTTTAACTCCTCTGTTGAGGACCCTGCAGTCAGTCCAATGCTTGGCTGTGATTATCTGGCTCTGTGTTTGTACAGCTCTGGCAAGGCCTCACAGGAGACAGCCATATCTGGCTAATTTCAGTAAGTATTTCTTGGCAGCCATAATAATGTATGGGTTTGGAGACACTATATGAGGTGAATATCTAGGTGGGAAAGTCTCTGGATGTGCTTCTCTTCAGTCTCTGTGCTACACGACACACTTTAGCTACAAATTTTCTCCTATGTATATTTTGTTCCCCTTCTCAGAAGAACCGAATCAACCACACATCATTCTTCCTTCTTGAGCTTCATGTGATCTGTGAATTCTATCTTGGGTATTCAGAGCTTTTTGGGCTAATAGCCATTTATCAGTGAGAGCATACCATGTGTGTTCCTTTGTGACTCGGTGAACTCACTCAGGATGACACTCTAGTTCCATCCATTTGCTTAAGAATTTCATTAATTCAACATTCTTAATATCTGAATAGTCCTCCACTGTGTAAATATACCACAATTCCTGTATCCATTCCTCTGTTGAAGGACATCTGCATTCTTTCCAGCTCTAGCTCTTATAAATAAGGCTGCTAGGAACATATTGGATCATATGTTCTTATTACATGTTGGAGCATTTTCTGGGTATATATACCCAGAAGTGATTATGTCTAGGTCCTCAGTAGTACTTTGTCCAATTTTCTGAGGAGCCCCCAAACTGATATCCAGAGTGGTTGTATCAGATTGCAATCCCATCAGCAACCTCTTTCTCCACTTTTTTCACCATTATATGAGATTTTGCTAGTAGCAATTCTGACTGATGTAAAGTGGAATTTCAGGGTTGTTTAGATTTGCATTTCCCAAATAACTGAGGTTATTGTACATTGCTTTAGGTGCTTCATGTTCGATTTGATATTCCTCAGTTGAAAATTCTTTGTATAGCATTTTACCCCATTTTAATAGGGTTATGTTATTCTTTGGTGCCCCACTTCTTGAATTCATTGTATATGTGTATATTAACACTCAATGGATGTGGGATTGATAAAGATCTTCTCCCAATCTGTTGTTTGCTGTTTTGTCCTATTGACTGTGTCCTTTGCCTTACAGAAAGTTTGCAACTTTATTTGGTCCCATTTTCAATTCTTGATCTTAGAGAATAAGCCATTAGTGTTTTGTTCATGATTTTTTCCCCATAGCCATATATACAAGGCACTTCCACCCTTTCTCCTCTTTCAGTTTCAGTGTATCTCACACAAGAATCATCAATCCAAAACTGATGAACAGATTTGAATAGAGAAAAATGTATAAACACAGTTCAACTGAGATTATTTATTCCCAGAGAACTCAGCTTGAGACAAAGGAACAAAAACTAACAAGAAAAATATGTACATATAATGTACATAACACACATTTTATATATTACAGAATTTATCTACATATTGATAAATACTTTTGAACAGTGAATCAGAATTCAGAGTCCAGAAACAAGACAAAATTTAATGAACAATTGATTTTACACACAAAACCAACAACAGTCTAATGGCTCTCAATTTTCTATTTCATTAAATCTACTAATACACATTTATTTGTAAACCGTTTAAGATAATTAAAATTACATTTAATGCACTTTAAAAACACTGAAAGGAAGATAATGATATCTAGAAAAATACTACAACAGATGAACACTTGTTTATATTTTTTCATTAATTAAATAAATATACATTATAGCTATTAACTGTATGTATGTATGTATTGATGTATGTATGACTTGTATGTATTGTAGCTATACACAAGAAACAGTGTACCTGTGAAAATCAGAAGCTAATTTTAGTGAGCTGTTTCAATTTCCTACATGAGACTTCAAGATATCTAATTTAGGTCTCTAAGTTGTCATGGCAGGTACTTAAGATGCTAAGATATTTCATTTGCCTGTTTCCATTAATGGGATTGCATTAAATAATTAAATTCACATAATGTAAGTAACACATCATCTTGTTAATACATTTTATGATTACTTTTCAGGGCTATGCAGAAGAAGTTGAAATGGAGTTTCATTCGTTAAATATTTGTAAAGCATGTTCAATGTATTTGATTCAATATATTCTAATGTAAGCTTTTTGAAAATTATTTTCATATGTTTTATGATGTCGCACAGACTGTAACATATGGACACAAGGATCCTCCAAGGAAAATAAACAAGTAAAAATTTTACCTGGTCTTTATTTTAACAAAACCAGGAAAACATCTTATAATATTATACCTATATTGCTATAAAATTGTGACTTGAAACACAGCAATAATTTTGAAATCCACTTTGGCTCTGAAATGGAAGATAAAGCAAGATTTTTGTTGCCAAACTATTGATAGTGAAAAGAATATACATTGTGCATAGGGGATTATTTACTCCAAGAGATGTGGAGGATATTAAATAATAATTATATGTAAGATATTTCTGTTGGTTTCTCTCAGAAAGCATTTATGCTAATTACAATTTGGAGTTAAAAAAAGGGTGGGTTTTGCCTAATTGGAGTAGCTGGTATTGGGAATCCTAGTGGACCTCACTTTTTCAACTCTGGGTTACATGACATGACCTGATTTTATGTTCTCAACCAATTCACTAGATTTTTCAAGTAATTAATTTTTTATTGGATATATTCTTTTTTGCTTCTTTTTATTTTTTAATTTTTATTTTCTATATTCTATGTTTATATTACAAAGGCTTTCCCCTTTCCCAGTTCCCCCCTCCCTATGTCCCATAGTTCCTCTCCCCACCCCAACTATACCTCAATCATTCCCCCGCCCCCCACAGTTTCTCTACAAAACTGGATCCAATCTTTCCAGGCCCAGGGTCCTCTCCTTTCTTCTTGGGAATCATTTGACTTGCTAATTGTGCCTTGAGTATTTAGGGATTCTGGGATCATTAATATCCACTTATCAGTGATTGCATTTTATGTGTATTCTTTTGTGATTGGGTATGCTCACTCAGGATGATATTTTCCAGGTCTAACCATTTACCTACAAATTGCATGAATTCATTAATTTTAATTGCTGAGTAGTATTCCATTGTATAAATATACCACATTTTCTGTATCCATTTCTCCTTTGAGGGATATTTGGGCTCCTTCCAATTTCTGGCTATTATAAACAAGGCTGCTATAAACATAGTGGAGCATGTGCCTTTATTGTATGCAGGGGAATCCTCTGGGTATATGCCCAGGAGTGGTATGCCAGGGTCCTCTGGAAGGGACATGCCCAATTTTCTGAGGAACCGCCACACTGATTTCCAGAGTGGTTTTACCATTTTGCAATCCCACCAACAGTGGAGGAGTGTTCCTCTTTCTCCACATCCTCACCAGCATTTGTTGTCTCTTGAGTTTTTAACCTTAGCCATTCTGACTGGTGTGAGGTAGAATCTCAGGGTTGTTTTGATTTGCATTTCTCTAATGACTAATGCTGTTGAACATCTCTTAAGGTGTTTCTCAGCCATCCGAATTTCTTCTGGTGAAAATTCTTTGTTTAGCTCTGTACCCCATATTTTGATAGGGTTATTTGGTTCTTTGGGGTCTAACTTCTTGAGTTCTTTGTATATATTGGATATTAGCCCTCTGTCGGATGTGGGGTTGGTGAAGATCTTTTCCCACTTTGTTGGTTGTCCTTATGTCCTTCTGACAGTGTCCTTTGCCTTGCGGAAACTTTGTAATTTTATGAGGTCCCATTTGTCAATTCTTGATCTTAGTGCATAAGCTATTGGTATTCTGTTCAGGAACTTTCCCCCTGTGTCTATGTCCTCCAGGGTCTTCCCAACTTTCTTTCCTAATAGTTTCAGTGTGTCTGGTTTTATGTGGAGGTCCTTGATCCACTTGGAGTTGATCTTAGTGCAAGGAGATAAGCGTGGGTCAATTCGCATTCTTCTGGATGTTGACCTCCAGTTGAACCAGCACCATTTGTTGAAAAGACTATCTTTTTTCCACTGGTTGGTTGTGGCTCCTTTATCAAAGATCAAGTGACCATAAGTCTGTGGGTTAATTTCTGGGTTTTTAATCCTATTCCATTGATCCACTTGCCTGTTGCTGTACCAATACCATGCCGTTTTTAACACAATTGCTCTGTAGTACTGTTTAAGGTCAGGGATATTGATTCCCCCAGAAGTCCTTTTATTGTTGACAATAGTTTTAGCTATCCTGGGTTTTTTGTTGCTCCAGATGAATTTGAGAATTGCTCTTTCTAGATCTATAAAGAATTGAGTTGGGATTTTGATGGGGATCACATTGAATCTGTATATTGCTTTGGTAAGATGGCCATTTTTACTATATTGATCCTGCCAATTCAGGAGCAAGAAATATTTTTCCATCTTCAGAGGTCTTCTTCGATTTCTTTCTTCAAGGACTTGAAGTTCTTGTCATACAGATCTTTCGCTTGTTTGGTTAGAGTTACACCAAGGTACTTTATGTTGTTTGTGGCTATTGTGAAGGGTGTTATTTCCCTAACTTCTTTCTCAGCCTGCTTGTTCTTTGAGTACAAGAAGGCTACTGATTTGCTTGAGTTAATTTTATAACCAGCCACTTTGCTGAAGTTGTTTATCAGCTGTAGAAGTTCTCTGGTGGAGTTTTTTGGGTCACTTAAGTAAACTATCATATCATCTGCAAATAATGATAGTTTGACTTCTTCCTTTCCAATTTGTATCCCTTTGACTTCCTTATGTTGTCTAATTGCTCTCACTAGACTTTCAAGTACTATACTGAAAAGATATGAAGAGAGAGGGCAGCCTTGTCTAGACCCTGATTTTAGTGGGATTGCTTCAAGTTTCTCTCCATTTATTTTGATGTTGGCTACTGGTTTGCTGTAGATGGCTTTTACTAAGTTTAGGTATGGGCCTTGAATTCCTGCTCTTTCCAAAACTTTTAGCATGAAAGGATGCTGAATTTTGTCAAATGCTTTTTCAGCATCTAATGAGATGACCGTGTGGTTTTTTTCTTTTAGTTTGTTTATGTAGTGGATTACATTGATGGATTTCCATATGTTGAACCATCCCTGCATCCCTGGGATGAAGCCTACTTGATCATGGTGAATGATCGTTTTGATGTGCTCTTGGATTCGGTTGGCAAGAATTTTATTTAGTATTTTTGCATCGATATTCATAAGAGAAATTGGCCTGTAGTTCTCTTTCTTTGTTGGATCTTTTTGTGGTTTAGGTATTAGCGTAATTGTGGCTTCAAAGAATGAGTTGGGCAGTATCCCTTCTGTCTCTATTTTGTGGAATAATTTGAAAAGTATTGGTGTTAAGTCTTCTTTGAAGATCTGGTAGAATTCTGCACTAAAACCATCTGGTCCCGTACTTTTCTTGGTTGGGAGGCTTTCTATAACCCCTTCTATTTCTTTAGGGGTTATGGGACTATTTAACTGATCTATTTGATGCTGATTTAATTTTGGTATTTGGTATCTGTCTAGGAAATTGTCCCTTTCCTCCATATTCTCCAGTTGTTTTGAGTATAGACCTTTGTAGTAGGATCTGATGATCTTTTGAATTTCCTCGGTTTCTGTTGTTATGTCTCCCTTTTCATTTCTAATTTTGTTAATTTGTATACTGTCTCTGTGTCCTTTGGTTAGTTTGGCTAAGGGTTTATCTATCTTGTTGATTTTCTCAAAGAACCAGCTCCTGGTCTTGTTGATTCTTTGTATGGTTCTCTTTGTTTCTATTTGATTGATTTCAGCCCTGAGTTTGATGATTTCTTGTCTTCTACTCCTCCTGGGTGAATTAACTTGTTTTTCATCCAGGGCTTTAAGGTGTACCGTTAAGCTGCTAGTGTATGCTCTCTCCAGTTTCTTTTTGGATGCACTTAGAGCTATGAGTTTTCCTCTTAGCACTGCTTTCATTGTGTCCCATAGATTTGGGTAGGTTGTACCTTCATTTTCATTGAATTCTAAAAAGTCTTTGATTTCTTTTTTTATTTCTTCCTTGACCAAGGTGTCATTGAGTAGAGTATTGTTCAGTTTCCATGTGTATGTGGGCTTTCCGTTGTTTTTGTTGCTATTGAAGACCACTCTTACTCCATGGTGATCTGATAGGAGGCATGGGATTAGCTCAATCTTCTTGTATTTGTTGACATCTGTCTTGTGACCAATTATATGGTCTATTTTGGAGAAGGTACCATGTGGTGCTGAGAAAAAGGTATATTCTTTAGCTTTAGGATGAAATGTTATATATATATATATATATATATATATATATGTATATATATATATATATAGATATAGATATAGATATAGATATAGATATAGATATAGATATAGATATAGATATAGATATATAGATATCTATCTATCTATATATCTATATATAGATATATATAGATATAGATATCTATATATACATACATATATATATATATATATATATATATATATATATAATCTGTTAAATCAAATTGGTCCAGAGTTTCAATTAGTTTCACTGTGTCCCTGTTTATTTTCTGCTTTCCCGATAGGTCCATTGAGGAGAGTGGAGTGTTGAAGTCACCCACAATTATTGTGTTAGGTGTAATGTGTGCTTTAAGCTTTAGTAATGTTTCTTTTACGAATGAGGGTGCCCTTGCATTTGGAGCATAGATGTTCAGTATTGAGAGCTCTTCTTGGTGGATTTTCCCTTTGGCCAGCAAGAAGTGACCTTCTGAGTCTCTTTTGATGATTTTAGGTTGGAAGTCAATTTTATCTGATATTAGAATGGCTACTCCAGCTTGTTTCCTGAGCGCATTTGCTTGTAAAATTGTCTTCCAGCCTTTTACTCTACGGCAGTGTTTGTCTTTAACACTGAGATGTGTTTCCTGTATGCAGCAAAATGTAGGGTCCTGTTTCCGTATCCAGTCTGTTAATCTTTGTCTTTTTATTGGGGAATTGAGTCCATTGATGTTAAGAGATATTAAGGAATAGTAATTATTACCTCCAGACATTTTTGAAATTATATTTATTTATTTTATTTATTTTTTATATTTGAGAGGTTACCGTCTTTTGGGTTTGATGAGAGGAGGTTTCTATCTTGCTTCTTCCCAGGTGTAGTTTCCGTCCTTGTCTTGGTTTTTTCCCCCTATTATCCTTTGTAGGGCTGGATTTGTGGAAAGATATCGTGCAAATTTGGTTTTGTTATGGAATACCTTGATGTCTCCATCTATGGCGATTGAGGGCTTTGCTGGGTGATTTTTCAAGTAATTAATTTATTTTTTCATTTTACATCCCAACTGCTTACCTTCTTTTGGTATGCTGTTCACGGAGTCTTTTCCTGCTAACCTCCTTCCTCTTATATTCTGAGAAGGTGGATGCCCCAATGGATATTACTCTATGTAACAATGTAACACCTTAAATCTATGAAGGATTAGGTGCATTCTCTCCCACTTAGGGTAAACAAAAAATCCCTGCCAAGGAATACACTCCACAAACAGGCAACAGATTTGGTGTCAGCCCCAACTCCAATTGCTCTAGGACCTACATGAAGAATGTATTCCACATCCACTACTTATGTACAGAGGGCCTATGTCTTAGCTAGGGATTTACTGCTGTGAACAGACACCATGACCAAGGCAAGTTTTATAAAAGACAACATTTAATTGGGGTTGGCTTACAGGCTCAGAGGTTCAGTCCATTGTCATCAAGGAAGAAACATAGCAGCTTCCAGGCAGGCATGGTACAGGAGGAGCTGAGAGTTCTACATCTTCATATGAAGGCTGCTAGTAGAAGACTGACTTCCAGGCAACTAGGGTGAAGATCTTAAGCCCACACCCACAGTGACACACCTACTCTAACAAGGCCACACCTCCTAATAGTGCCACTCCCTGGGAAAAGCATATACAAACCATAACATTCCACTCCCTGACCCACATATGCTTGTTTAAACATTAGTCTATGGGGGCCATACTTAAACATAGCATAATGCAAAATACATTTAGTCCAACTTCAAAAGTCCCTGTAGTCTATAGCAATCTCAAAAGTGTTAAAAGTCCAAAGTTCAAGGTCTCTTTTGAGATTCATCCAATCACTTAAATGTAATTCTCCAAGCAAGACAGGAAACCAGTTGGGCAAAATCCAAACTCTGCATCTCCATGTCTGATGGCAGAGCAGTCTTCAGATATGCAACTCCTTTTTTATCTTTGTTGACTTCAACAAGGTTCTTCCTCCTGGGCCTGTTCCACTCCCTGTTAGCAGCTTTCCTTGACAGGCATCCTGTGGCTCTGGCATCTTTAACATCATGGGTACCCCAAGTCAATTTCAGCTTCACAGCTTCTTGTTCCAATGTCTGAGATCCACACATGATCTTCTGTGTATCTCCAAAGAGCTGGTGTTACTTTTCCAGCTCTGCCCTCTGTAGCACTCTAAGTTCAGATTGATCCACTCCACTGCCACTGCTGTTCTTGGTGGTCATCCCATGGTACTGGCATCTCCAATATGTTAGGGTCTTCCACTGCATCTATGCTTCACCAAAGCCTCTCATAGGCTCTCTTCATGGTACCAAGCCTCAACTCCTTTGCATGACCCCTTCAGTCCTGGACTGAAGGTACAACTGAGGGTACACTTTCACCAATGGCCTTCCATGCCCTCTCACAGTACCAGGCCTCAGTTGTTCTTCATGATGCCTTCATGGCTTCAAAACCAGTATCACCTGGATGATTCTTACATGTTGCCAAGTACAGCTGTAGCATGAGGAACACTTGGCTGTCTCTGGAATACAGCTTCTTTGTGCTCTCAGAAAATACTTCCCATATTTCATCTCAGTGATGCTGGTCTTTTCTTAATTGCCACTAATTTCCTAGCTTCAGCTAACCAGCATCAATTGTCCCAGTAATCTTCTCCTCTTGAATATAAAGCCAGAGACACATGGCTGAAGCTTCTGAGTTCTGCTGCTTGCAGGAGCTGGAACATTGGCCCCCATTGCTCTAATACATTATCACTAGCTTCCTTTTTCCCAGCTCCTTCACTACCTAAATTGGCTGTCCTGAATCTTGCTCCTTAGACTGACTTGGAACTCAGGAGATCTGCATGCCTGTCCCCTAAGTACTGGGATTAAAGGTGTGGTCCACCAAGCTTGGATTAAAGTTTTTCTTCACCTAGAATTTGCTCAGTTCTAGGCTGGCCTTGAACTCAGAGATCTGCTTATCTTTGCCTCCTGGGATTAAAGGCTTGTACTACCATGCCTGGACCTAAATTTAGCTGGGTGGAATCTTGCCACCAGGTCACCACTCCCTTAGTTCAGTTTAATATCCCTGAATTCAGCGCCATTTCCCTTCCTGGAATCCCTTTAATACCCAAACTATATATTTTGTACTTTTCTTTTCTCATCTTGCTATGTTTGTTCAAAATTCTCATCAGACTTAACCAGAGAACAAAGTCTTTCTTGGGCTTTTTTGAGACTTCCTTTGCAGACGCAATTAATATAAATCTCTTTACCTTAGTCCTCGGGAGTCTCTTCAGACAATGGCAAAAAGCAGCCATGTTCTTCACCAAAACATCACAAAAACAGTGTCTCAGTCACATATTAAATTTTGTCTCCACTGAAACCTCCTGGACCATCAGGCCTACACAGTTCAAATGACCCTCAGCACCATTGTCTTCCATATTTCTACTAGGCTGGCCCATTAAGCCCCACTTAAAGCATTCCATGGCTTTCCAAATCCAAAGTCCCCAAATCCACATTCTTCTGAACAAAAGCATGGTCAGGCCTCCCACAGCAATACCCCAGTTCCTGGTACCAAATTCTGTCTTAGTTTGAGTTTCACTGCTGTGAACAGACACCATGACCAATGCAAGTTTTATAAAAGACAACATTTAATTGGGCCTGGCTTGCAGGCTCAGATGTTCATTGTCATCAAGGCAGAAACATGGCAGCATCCAGGCAGATCTGGTGCAGGAGGAGCTGAGAGTTCTATCTCTTCATCTGAAGGTGGCTAGTGGAAGACTGACTTTTAGGCAGCCAGGGTGAGGGTGTTAAGCCCACACCCACAGTGACACACCTACTCCAACAAGGCAACACCTCCTAATAGGGTCACTTCCTGGGCCAATCATATACAAACCACCACAGCCTAATTCTAGCCCATAATTGCTCTTTGGATGGCAGTCAGTCTCTAAGAGACCCCATGATCCAGGTTATCTGGCTCTATTCATTTTTCTGTGGATTTGTTATCACCTTCTTGGACATAAACACTTCTTCCAACACTTCCACAAGATTCTAAGAGCACCAAGCAAAGGTTTGTCTGTGGGTTTCTACATCTGTTTCTTTCTCATGCTGTGTGAAGCCTCTCAGAGGAGAGTTATACTAGGTTTCTGCCTGTAAGCACAGCAGAATGTCATTGAGAGTGTCAGGAATTGGTGCTTACCCATGATATATGTCTCAAGTTAGTGAGGTTATTGTTTGGTCATTCCCTGGATATCTGCTCCATCTTTGTCCCTGCATTTCTTGTAGATAGGACATATTTTTGACAAAATTGTATGTGTTGTTTAGTCTCATTGTCCCTCTACTTACCTTTCTGCCTGGACACCTGAGTAATCCCCTTAAGGCTCCGTATCCTCCATGAGAGGAATTTAAATTATAACATATCCTTATATAATCTCTTCTGTAACAAAACTATCTACTGTCCTGGGTATGTTTCTGCCTTGAAGCTGCCCATGCTCCTTTGTACACAAAGTTAGAAAGTAAAAAATGAAGCTTAGCTGGGCCAGGTTGTTTGAAGTAGAATGTGGTCTGCATGAGAGTTAGATAAATGGCCTTCTCCAGAGATGGCATTAAGAGAAACAGCTTTTCTATATTGAGTGTAAGGATAGTTATCTAAACTTTTCAGTCGAGATGGGGGTTGCTGGGGAGATTACGCATCATTAGCTGTGGCTGAACTCTTTGGAATGGTTTATTTGCACAAAGAAATCCAGGAGCTTGCTAGACAATGCCCCATATTGAGAGAGGAAGTTTAAACAATAATTTCCCTTCCAGACTACATGACTACCTCAAGGGTGATGGAAGTGAGGTCATAAAATCCATGTGCTTTGGGACAAGCAGGCCCAGAGCAAGATGGAAAACGGTTCTACTCCTGCTGATTTTCAGTGGCCTCACTCTTGCTCCAGATTGACTCTTCCACGGCACTCCTCTCAGTGTCCAAAATTATCCTCTAATATTTCCATACTGAGACTGACTAAAACAAAATAATGGGTCAAATAAAATTGTTAGTAACAAATAACACTAACCAAAATATTGTTACTTAAGATCAAGCTTTGGTAAATTTGGAAATGAAGTAAACTACCCAAAAGGAAAATACTAAATCTGGAAAAAGGGCAAATGATTGTGCATGCCTCACAATTCTAATATTTCATAAAATATACAGAACTGTATAAACAACAGAAATGATATAGTCGATGTTGATAAGATATGTGACTGGGGTGATATACAGAGCATCAGAAAATTGAAAAGAGGTGTATATTAATGAGATATGGACAACTGGGGGTAGCCAACAGCAAGTCCCAAATGACAGGAAATCAAGAGGCTTCCAGGACCCAAAGGGAATATCCTCAACAAAGCAGAAGTAGAAACTGTGAACACCATATACAGAGGTTAGGCAATGCCACTAGTTGAGGGAATGAGACCGCCTACTTATCTCCAAAGTTTTAACCCAGAAATAAAGGAAATACAGGAACAAACTGTGGAAAAGAGACTGAAGGAAAGGCCATCAGGATACTGGCTCATCTGGAGATATACCCCATGTGCAGACATCAAACCCATACACTATTGCTGAAGCCAAGAAGTTTTGGCTGACATGTCCCTGAAATTTTGGTCAGTTACTGAGAGGCCCTGCCAGAGCCTGACAAATACAGATGCATCCGATTGCAGCCAACCATTCCTTCGAGCACGAGGTCCCCAATGGAGGAGTTAGAGAAAGGACTGAAGGAGTTGAAGATTGTTGCAACCCCACTGGAAGAAGAACAATACCAACCAATCAGACCCTGAAGAGTTCCCAGGGACTAAACCACCAACCAATGAGTACACATGGAGGAACCCATGGCTCTAGACATATTTGTAGCACAGAATGGTCTTATCTGGCATCAATGGGTGGGGAGGCCCTTGGTCATGTGAAGGCTCCAGGCCCCAGTGTATGGTAATACTTATGCAAGGAGGTGGGAGTGGGAGGGTATGTGGGGGAGTACACTCAAAGAAGCAGGGGCAGGGGGTTCGGATAGGAGGATTGAGGAGGGGAAGCTAGAAAGGGGATAACATTTGGAATGTACATAAATAAACTAGTTAATTAAAAAATACTGAATTTAAAACTGGAATAAATGATTTTGAATGCCCTACAATTCTAATATTTCAAAAAATATAAAGAACTACATATACAATAAAAATAGCATAATCATTGTTGATAGGTTACATGATGTCACAAGCCGAGGAATCTGGGGGAAGACAGGATGTTTGCTTCTCTTAATTGCTATTGTTACTTCTGTTTTTCATACTATGGTTTTTTGTGTTATAACTTCAGGTATAATAATCCCATTCTACATTTGCATATAAATATAATATAATGTCAAGTACAGGAGAAGAGAATAATAATCATACCTGGATCAGCACAGTAAATAATATTGGTCTGATCCTCAATTTTCTTACTTAATGCATTTACCAACTCTTTATATACCCTGAATTCTGCCTCATATTATCAGCTTTTAAGAAACTTTTCCTAGAATCATTGGACATATAACATTAGAAAGTTGAATGTACAGAATGTGATTTTTTTTAGTCAACAAGGGAAGCTTATAACAAATCAGACAGAAAAAAGAAAAATTATATCATCTAAATGTTTGAGAAATTTGGTTGACTCATAAGAACATTGCAATTTTGTATATTTGGACTGTGAAATAGCTAGAAGCAAAATGTATTGGGCATTTAGTACACTTATTAGCAATTTATCATGCAAGGCTCTCTCATTTAACATACTTTCAATTATCTGGTAAATTTTTGAGAATTTATTATCAGATATCTAGCTAGAGAATAGATAGGCGGGTGTGGTGGCGCACGCCTGTAGTCCTAGCACTTGGGAGGCAGAGGCAGGCAGATTTCTGAGTTCAAGGCCAGCCAGGTATATGGAGTGAGTTCCAGGACAGCCAGGACTACACAGAGAAACCCTGTCTCGAAAAACCAAAAAAAAAAAAAAAATAGACTTATCATCAAGGGATAAATGAAATCTTTAGTAGCTATTTTTTCATTTTCCATGCCACTTCAGTAGAATTTCCTCATAAACAGTACTGTTAAAAGACATTAGTATATGATTTTTTTTACAAAAATCTTTACAAAAATTTTTTTACAAAAAAAATCTTTGTAAATACTTTTGTGTTGGGCCATATATTGAAGTCATCCTAAATCTCTGTTCCCACCTGCTGACATCCATATTTGGCTAAGAGTAAACTTATTCTTATTCTATTCAAGTAAAATTTATGTGTACATCAAAAAATATGTGCCCAAATATTTCTAAAGTTCTAACCTCTCTGTATTCTATTAAAACTAAATTCTTTTTTCCCACATCATTAGATTTTTATTAAACTAATGAAATTTATTTTAAAATATTCAACTCAGTATTGACATTTGTTAGCCATCAAAAACTTATAATAATTAAGTGCCTCTTAAATATGTCTTCTTCTGAAGCTGAAATTAATAAGCACTGAACCAGTTTTTAAAACTGATTTAAAACATTAAACATGATAGATGTAGAAAAAAACATCTGATATGGAGTCCTCTATGATAGGAAATTGTATCAGATTCCTGATTGTACAGAAACTGTTCCATCTCTATGAGAGAATACACACTGTAACTATGGCTTCATAGAATAAAATGGGTAGTGTTCCTTCTGTTTATATTTTGTGGAATAGTTTGAAGAATATTGGTATTAGGTCTTCTTTGAAGGTCTGATATAATTCTGCACTAAAACCAACTGGTCCTGTGGGGTTTTTAGGAGACATTTAATGATTGCTACTATTTCTTTTAAAGGTTTTTTAAAGGTTTCCTATAAGGTTTTTGAACTGTATAGATGGTTTATCTGATCCTGATTTAACTTTGGATTTAGTATCTTTCTAGAAAATTGCCCGTTCCATCCAGATTTCCCAGTGGTGTAGTAGGATTGATGATTTTTTTTAAATTTCCTCAGTTTCTGATGTTATACCTCTCTTTTCTGACATTGTTAATTTGATTAAGGTCTCTGTGACTTCTGGTTAGTCTGGATATGGGTCTATCTATCTTGTTGAATTTCTCAAAGAACCAGCTCTTACTTTGTTGATTGTTTGTATAGTTCTTTTTCTTTCTATTTGGTTGATTTCAGCTCTGAGTTTGATTAGTTCCTGCCATCTACTCCTCGGGGGTGTATTTGCTTCTTTTTGTTCTAGGGCTTTCAGGTGTGCTGTCAAGTCACTAGTGTAAGCTCTCTCCATTTTCTTTCATGAGACACTTAGAGCTATGAGTTTTCCTCTTAGCGCTGCTTTCATTGTGTCCCATATGTTTGTGTATGTTGAGCTTTCATTTTCATTACATTATAAAAACTCTTTATTTATCCTACCTTGCTGACATTATCATTGAATAGGGCATTGTTCAGCTTTCATGTACATGTGGACTTTCTGACGTTTTGTTGCTATTGAAGACCAAGCTTAGTCTGAGGTGGTATAATAGGATACATGGGATTATTTCAGTCTTCTTGTATCTGTTGAGCACTGTTTGGTAACTGATTATATGAACAGTTTTGGAGAATGTCCCATGAGGTGCAGCAAAGAAGATATACTCTTTTGTTTTAGTGTAAAATGTTCTAAAGATAGTTGTTATACCCATTTGATCCATAATTTCTGTTAGTTTCAAAGTGTCTCTTTGTTTCCATGATCTGTCAATTGATGAGAGTGGGGTGTTGAAGTGTACCAATATTATTGTGTGAGATGCAATGTGTGCTTCTGAGCTTTAGTACAGTTTCTTTTATGAATGTGGGTTCCCTAGCATTTGTAGTATAGATGTTCAGAATCAAGAGTTCTTCTTGGTAGAGTTTTGCTTTGATGAGTGTAATGTGTCCTTCTTTAAACTTGTTGCTATAATGTGAGAGCTCTGTGCAGGTCCTTGTGAGCAGTACTGGTGGTCTTTCCTGTGTTCCCAGGCCTGTCTGCACTCCTGGGAGACACACTCTCTTCCAGCAGTATTACAGGATCAGCTCTGGGCGCTGTCCGAGAGAGTGTCCAATCACTTTCCAGTGATTACAGACTTCTTAACATTTTGAAACATTTCACAGTCAAAGGTTGTGGTAAAGTCTGTGATCTCAAACACTTTGGACTAGGGCTCACTGTCTGGGGCCATCTTGAGGAGCATTTTAAACCTAAATTCTTATGATACTGCAAGAAGATTTCACAATACCATTTCCAATTTGCCTGTTTTTACATTTCCACTATAATAGTCAGAATGTTATCATAGTTTATTGTATTATTGGATACCAAATAACATTTAAATTTCTTTTAAAATACTAAGACTATTTCTATATGACAAATACCATCTTTTTTTGGTTTGTTTGCTTGTTTGTTTGGATTTGGTTTTTTCAAGACAGGGTTTCTCTTTATAGCTCTGGCTGTCCTGAAAGTCACTCTATAGACCAGGCTGGCCTCAAACTCAGAAATCTTCCTGCCTCTGCCTCCCAGAGTGCTTGGATTGTAGGCATACGCCAACACCGTCCAGCAAATACCATCATTAATTAAGATGAAATCATAATGTTCAAACAAATTAATCATTTGAATAGGCTTTCCATTACTTCTGAATAATTTCCTCCATTTAATATTGCTTCTTCTTCAAATACAGCGTCTTCATAATTTTTCATAACTTGTCATTTCTGCTATATTCTTTAACATGCATCCAAAATCTACAAAGTAATTTTTTGTTCTATTGTTGTGTGTCTGTGTTAGGAATGATTACTTGTTATTTTAGATTTCTTTGCTTGTTTTTTGTATCAGATATTTTGCATCCAAAACTGGTGAACACTTGAATTCTGTCTGAATTAGAGGACCATATTTTAGCAATACAATAATGGTGAAAATCTCCACACATTTTCATTCATATTGGAAACAAAAAACATGAGTATTAAAAGTATTTGGGGAAAATGTGCTTAATATTAGTGATTTTTATTAAAAAATTAATTTTTCTACCATAATATAAACTGATTACAGCTAATCTTTCTCTATTAGTCCCAGTCCCTGACCACATGCATTACCATTATTACAAAACTTTTCTAAAGGGTTAAAAATAAAATGAAATTAAGAAATTGTATTAATATAAAGCAAATGTTAAAACAATGGAAATGGACAAAATGTACTAGTAGAAGGAAAAAAGTTCAAGAAAAAGGCACAAAAAGAAAAAGAGTCATACTAACATATTCAGGAATTCTGTATTAGTGCTATAATAGAAGCCATAATATATATGCAGAGGACCAACAGCAGAAACTCTGGGAGTTCATATAGGTTCAGATTATAATGTTTAAGAAAGCCTTGTTGTCCTGATTTTCCCCATTTGTTCTGGCTATTACACTTCTTTTGCCTCCTCTTTTTAATGGTTACCTTATCACTGAACAGATGGATTTGGTGGAATCTTTAAGCTTAGGGATGAGTGTCCCAAGAAATCTCAGTCTCTTTACAGTGTGTAACAATGTGGCTATCTGTACTTGTTCCCAACTCATGAAGAAGCCTTGAACTCCAATTAGGTATTAGTACTTTACTTCCAAATGCTTTATTTCACAATTGCTATATCATGACTTTCAGGCAGGACACTATTGTAGATCAAAGGATTTGTGGCTTGCTTATTGTGTATATTTCTATTTCAGTAACATGTAGACTACATTCTTTTTTTTCATTATTTTCTATATATTTTGTTTACATTCCAAATGATTTTAACTTTCCAGGTTTCCCCTGCCCCTAAGTCCCATAAGCCCTCTTCCTTCCTCCAGTTCCCCAAACAACCCCCTCCCATTCCTCTGTCCTGGCAATCCCCTACAATGCAGCATCAGGCCTTTCCAGGACCCGGGCCCTCTCCTTCCTTCTTCTTGGGAATGATTTGTTATGTGGGTTGTGTTTTGGGTATTCTGAGTTTCTGGGCTAATATTCACTTATTAGTGACTGCATTCCATGTGTGTTCTTTTGTGAATTAGTTTCCTCACTTAAGATGATATTTTCCAGTTCCACCCATTTGCTTAAGAATTTCATGAATTCATTGTTTTGAATTGCTGAGTTGTATTCCATTGTGTAAATATACCACATTTTCTGTATCCATTCCTCCATTGAGGGGCATCTGGTGTCTTTCCAGCTTCTGGCTATTATAAATAATGCTGCTATTAACATAGTGGAGCATGTGCCCTTATTGCCTGCCAGGGGAACTTCTGGGTATATATGCCCAGGAGTGGTATAGCAGGGTCCTCCGGAAGTGTCACACCCAGGTTTCTGAGGAAATTCCAGACTGATTTCCTGAGTGGTTGTACCATTTTGCACTCCCACCAGCAGTGGAGGAGTGTTCCTCTTTCTCTACATCCTCACCAATACCTGCTGTCTCCTGAGTTTTTAATCTTAGCAATTCTGACTGGTGTGAGGTGAAATCTCAGGGTTGTATTGACTTGCATTTCCCTATTTAATAATGATGTTGAACATTTCTTAAGGTCCTTCTCAGCCATCCAAAGTTCTTCAGGTAAAAATGCTTTGTTTAACTCTGTACCCCATTTTTTTGTTTTGTTTTGAGACAGGGTTTCTCTGTGTAGCCCTGGCTGTCCTGGAACTTACTCTGTAGACCAGGCTGGCCTTGAACTTCAGAAATCTGCCTGCCTCTGCCTCCCAAGTGCCAGGATTAAAGGTGTATGCCACCACCACCAAACTTCTTTTTTGTACCCCATTTTAAATAGGGTTATTTGGTTTTCTGGAGTCTGACTTCTTGAGTTCTTTGTATATATTGGATATTAGCCCTCTTTTGAATATAGGGTTGGTGAAGATCTTTTTCCCAATTTTTTGGTTGCCGTTTTGTACTTTTGATAGCATACTTTGATTTACAGAAACTTTGCAATTTTATGAGGTCACACTTGTTAATTCTTGATCTTAGAGCATAAGCTATTGGTGTTCTGTTCAGGAACTTTCGCCTGTTCCCATGTCCTCAATGATTTTCCCCAGGTTCTTTTCTATTAGTTTTTGTGTGTCTGCTTTTTTTTTTTTTTTTTTAATTTTATTTTCTATATTCTATGTTTACATTCCAAAGGCTTTCCCCTTTCCCAGTTCCCACCCACCATAGTTCCCATAGTTCCTCTCCCCCCCATCTGTTCCCCAATAATTCCCCCTCCCCCCTCGGTTTCTTTACTAAACTGGAAGCAATCTTTACAGGCCCAGGGTCCTCTCCTTTCTTCTTCTTGGGAATCATTTGACTTGCTATTTGTGTCTTGAGTATTTAGGGCTTCTGGGCTCATTAATATCCACTTATCAGTGATTGCATTTCAGGTGCATTCTTTTGTGATTGGGTTAATTCACTCAGGATGATATTTTCCAGGTCTAACCATTTACCTACAAATTGCATGAATTCATTATTTTTAATTGCTGTGTAGTATTCCATTGTATAAATATACCACATTTTCTGTATCCATTCCTCCTTTGAGGGATATTTGGGCTGCTTCCAATTTCTGGCTATTATAAACAAGGCTGCTATAAACATAGTGGAGCATGTGTCCTTATTGCATGCAGGGGAATCCTCTGGGTATATGCCCAGGAGTGGTATGCCAGGGTCCTCTGGAAGTAACATGCCCAATTTTCTGAGGAACCGCCAAACTGATTTCCAGAGCGGTTTTACCATTTTGCAATCCCACCAACAGTGGAGGAGTGTTCCTCTTTCTCCACATCCTCGCCAGCACTTGTTGTCTCTTGAGTTTTTAATCTTAGCCATTCTGACTGGTGTGAGGTGGAATCTCAGGGTTGTTTTGATTTGCATTTCCCTGATGACTAATGATGTTGAACATCTTTTAAGGTGTTTCTCGGCCATCCGAATTTCTTTCTGGTGAGAATTCTTTGTTTAGCTCTGTGCCCCATTTTTTGATAGGGTTATTTGGTTCTTTGCGGTCTAACTTCTTGAGTTCTTTGTATATATTGGATATTAGCCCTCTGTCGGATGTGGGGTTGGTGAAGATCTTTTCCCACTTTGTTGGTTGCCGTTTTGTCCTTCTGACAGTGTCCTTTGCTTTGCAGAAACTTTGTAATTTTATGAGGTCCCATTTGTCGATTCTTGATCTTAGAGCATAAGCTATTGGTGTTCTGTTCAGGAACTTTTCCCCTGTGCCCAAGTCCTCCAGGGTCTTCCCAAGTTTCTTTTCTAATAGTTTCAGTGTGTCTGGTTTTATGTGGAGGTCCTTGATCCACTTGGAGTTGATCTTAGTACAAGGAGATAAGAGTGGGTCAATTCGCATTCTTCTGCATGTTGACCTCCAGTTGAACCAGCACCATTTGTTGAAAAGGCTATCTTTTTTCCACCGGATGGTTGTGGCTCCTTTATCAAAGATCAAGTGACCATAAGTCTGTGGGTTAATTTCTGGGTCTTCAATCCTATTCCATTGATCTACCTGCCTGTTGCTGTACCAATACCATGCGGTTTTTAACACAATTGCTCTGTAGTACTGCTTGAGGTCAGGGATATTGATTCCCCCAGAAGTCCTTTTATTGTTGAGAATAGTTTTAGCTATCCTGGGTTTTTTGTTGCTCCAGATGAATTTGAGAATTGCTCTTTCTAGATCTATGAAGAATTGATTTGGGATTTTGATGGGGATTGCATTGAATCTGTAGATTGCTTTTGGCAAGATGGCCATTTTTACTATATTGATCCTGCCAATCCAGGAGCAAGAAATATTTTTCCATCTCCTGAGGTCTTCTTCGATTTCTTTCTTCAGGGACTTGAAGTTCCTGTCATACAGATCTTTCACTTGTTTGGTTAGAGTTACGCCAAGGTACTTTATGTTGTTTGTGGCTATTGTGAAGGGTGTTATTTCCCTAACTTCTTTCTCAGCCTGCTTGTCCTTTGAGTACAAGAAGGCTACTGATTTGCTTGAGTTAATTTTATAACCAGCCACGTTGCTGAAGTTGTTTATCAGCTGTAGAAGTTCTCTGGTGGAGTTTTTTGGATCGCTTAAGTAGACTATCATATCATCTGCAAATAATGATACTTTGACTTCTTCCTTTCCAATTTGTATCCCTTTGACTTCCTTATGTTGTCTGATTGCTCTCGCTAGAACTTCAAGTACTATATTGAAAAGATATGGAGAGAGAGGACAGCCTTGTCTAGTCCCTGATTTTAGTGGAATTGCTTCAAGTTTCTCTCCATTTATTTTGATGTTGGCTACTGGTTTGCTGTAGATTGCTTTTACTATGTTTAGGTATGGGCCTTGAATTCCTGCTCTTTCCAAGACTTTTAGCATGAAAGGATGCTGAATTTTGTCAAATGCTTTTTCAGCATCTAATGAGATGACCATGTGGTTTTTTTCTTTTAGTTTGTTTATGTAGTGGATTACATTGATGGATTTCCGTATATTGAACCATCCCTGCATTCCTGGAATGAAGCCTACTTGATCATGGTGAATGATCGTTTTGATATGCTCTTGGATTCGGTTGGCAAGGATTTTATTTAGTATTTTTGCATCTATATTCATAAGAGAAATTGGCCTGTAGTTCTCTTTTTTTGTTGGATCTTTTTGTGGTTTAGGTATCAGCGTAATTGTGGTTTCGAAGAATGAGTTGGGCAGTGTCCCTTCTGTCTCTATTTTGTGGAATAGTTTGAAGAGTATTGGTGTTAAGTCTTCTTTGAAGGTCTGGTAGAATTCTGCACTAAAACCATCTGGTCCCGTACTTTTTTTGGTTGGGAGGCTTTCTATAACCCCTTCTATTTCTTTAAGGGTTATGGGACTGTTTAGCTGGTCTACTTGATGCTGATTTAATTTTGGTATTTGGTATCTGTCTAGGAAATTGTCCATTTCCTCCAGATTCTCCAGTTGTTTTGAGTATAGGCCTTTGTAGTAGGATCTGATGATCTTTTGAATTTCCTCTGTTTCTGTTGTTATATCCCCCTTTTCATTTTTAATTTTGTTAATTTGGATACTATCTCTGTGCCCTTTGGTTAGTCTAGCTAAGGGCTTATCTATCTTGTTGATTTTCTCGAAGAACCAGCTCTTGGTTTTGTTGATTCTTTGTATGGTTCTCTTTGTTTCTGCTTGATTGATTTCAGCCCTTAGTTTGATGATTTCCTCTCTTCTACTCCTCCTGGGTGAGTTAGCTTCTTTTTGTTCCAGCGCCTTCAGGTGTGCTGTTAAGTTGCTAGTGTATGCTCTTTCCAGTTTCTTTTTGGAGGCACTCAGGGCTATGAGTTTTCCTCTTAGCACTGCTTTCATTGTATCCCAGAGATTTGGGTAGGTCGTACCTTCATTTTCATTGAAGTCTAAAAAGTCTTTGATTTCTTTCTTTATTTCTTCCTTGACCAGGGTGTCATTGAGTAGAGTATTGTTCAGTTTCCATGTGTATGTGGGCTTTCTGTAGTTCTTCTTGCTATTGAAGACCACTTTTACTCCATAGTGATCCGATAGGAGACATGGGATTAGTTCGGTCTTCTTGTATTTGTTGAGGTCTGTCTTGTGACCAATTATATGATCAATTTTTGAGAAGGTACCGTGCGGTGCTGAGAAAAAGGTATACTCTTTTGTTTTAGGATGGAATGTTCTATATATATCTGTTAAATCCAATTGGTCCAAAGCTTCAATTAGTTTCACTGTGTCCCTGTTTAGTTTCTGCTTTCCTGATCGGTCCATTGAGGAGAGTGGAGTGTTGAAGTCACCTACAATCATTGTGTTAGGTGCGATGTGTGCTTTAAGCTTTAGTAAAGTTTCTTTTACGAATGAGGGTGCCCTTGCATTTGGTGCATAGATGTTCAGTATTGAGAATTCTTCTTGGTGGATTTTCCCTTTGACAAGCAGGAAGTGACCTTCTGTGTCTCTTTTGATGACTTTAGGTTGAAAGTCGATTTTATCTGATATTAGAATGGCTACTCCAGCTTGTTTCCTGGGACCATTTGCTTGTAGAACTGTCTTCCAGCCTTTTACTCTAAGGAGGTGTTTGTCTTTGACACTGAGATGTGTTTCCTGTATGCAGCAAAATGTAGGGTCCTGTTTCCGTATCCAGTCTGTTAGTCTGTGTCTTTTGATTGGGGAATTGAGTCCATTGATATTAAGAGATATTAAGGAATAGTAATTATTACTTCCTGACATTTTGGGAATTGTTATTATTATTTGTATTTGAGTGGTTCTCTTCTTTTGGGTTGGATGAGATGGGGTTTCTATCTTGTTTCTTCTGGGGTGTTGTTTCCCCCCTTGTGTTGGTATTTTTCCCCTATTATCCTTTGTAGGGCTGGGTTTGTAGATAAGTATCTTGCAAATTTGGTTTTGTCGTGGAATATCTTGGTTTCCCCATCTATGGCAATTGAGAGTTTCGCTGGGTATAGTAGTCTTGGCTGAAGTTTGTGTTCTCTTAGGGTCTGCATAAGGTCTGCCCAGGATCTTCTAGCTTTCATGGTCTCAGGTGAGAAGTCTGGTGTAATTCTGATAGGTCTTCCTTTATATGTTACTTGTCCTTTTTCTCTTACTGCCTTTAATATTCTTTCTTTGTTTAGTACATTTGGGGTTTTGACTATTATGTGACGGGAAGTATTTCTGTTCTGGTCCAGTCTATTTGGGGTTCTATAGGCTTCTTGTATATTCATGGGCATCTCTCTCTTTAGGTTGGGGAAATTTTCTTCCATAATTTTGTAGAAGATATTTGCTGGCCCTTTAAGTTGTAGATCTTCATTCTCATCTATCCCTATAATCCTTAGGTTTGGTCTTCTCATTGTGTCCTGGATTTCCTGAATGTTTTGGGTTACCAGCTTTTTGCATTTTGCATTTTCTTTAATTGTTGAATCCATGGTTCCTATGGTATCTTCAGCATCTGAGATTCTGTCTTCTATCTCTTGTATTCTATTGTTGATATTTGCATCTATGACTCCTGATTTCTTCCCAAGGTTTTCTATTTCCAACATTGTCTCCCTTTGCGATTGCTTAGTTGTTTCTACTTCTGTTTTTAGATTTTGTATGGTTTTGCTCAGATCTTTCAGTTGCTTGTTTGTGTTTTCCTGTAATTCTTTAAGGGATTTTTGTGTTTCCTCCTTTATGACTTCTACTCGTTGACCCATGTTCTCTTGTATTTCTTTGGGTGATTTTTGTTTCTCCCCCTTATTGGGATTCACTTTTTGCTCTATATTCTCCTGGATTTCTTTAAGTGATTTTTGTGTCTGCCTTGTATGGGCTTCTAGTTTTTGATCTATTTTCTCTATTACTTTAAGAAATTTATCTAAGTGATCCTCAATCTGCATCTTTACCAGTGATTTTAGATCTGAGTCTTGTTTTTCTGGTGTGTTGAGATATCTGGGATTTAATTGTGTTTGTCTTGCAATGGCTTCTAGCTTTTGATCTATTTTCTCATGTATTACTTTAAGAGATTTATCTAAGTGTTCCTCTATCAGCATCCTGACCAGTGATTTTAGATCTGAGTCTTGTTTTTCTGGTGTTTCGGGGTATCCAATATTTATTGCTGTTGGGGAACTGGGTTCGGATGCCGCCATATTGCCTTGATTTTTGTTAGTAGCGATCTTACGTTTGCCTTTTGCCATCTGGTTAACTCTGGTGTTAGTTGGTCCTGTAGATACTAGCTGGTGCTTGACCCTCCTGTGGGGTTGTAAGGCTATTTCCCAGTGACTGGGATACCTGAATCACTGTCCTGCGGGGCTCTTGCTCACAGATTGCTGACAGGTGGCCTGAGTCCCCCGAGGTCTTAACCTCAGGATATCCCAGGTATTTGGTTCCGCCTGTTGGGCGGCTGCTCTGCACTGCTCCTGCTCAGGGTTCGCTGTCTGATATCCTGTTTCCCCAGGGGTCTTAAAGTTGGGATATCTCAGTTATCTGGTTCCGCCTGCTGGTCCCAAGCTGCTGGGAAGCTGGCTGGGTCCGGTTTCCAGCTTCCCTGCCACTGGCTGGATGGGAGGCTGGTTCGGCCTCCGGCTGGGTCTGGGTACCTGGCACACTGGCTGACTCTGGCTTCCTCACCACCAGCTGGAGGAGAAGCTGCAGACAATATGGCAGCTGCCTGCAGGGAGCTCGGGGTCCGCCCCGCGCGCGAGTGCAGAGTGCACCCGCTATTCTGTGCCCAATTCCCACTCCAGGCCTGAGTCCCCGAAGGTCTTAAGTTCGGGCTGTGTCAGGTACCTGGTTCTGCCGCCGCCGCTGGATGGTTCTGAGCACCTGGGACGCTGGGTGACCCTCCGGCTTCCCCACCGCCAGCTGGGCGGGAAGCTGCAGGCAATATGGCAGCTGCCTGCAGGGAGCTCGGGGTCCGCCCCGCGCGCGAGTGCAGAGTGCACCCGCTATTCTGTGCCCAATTCCCACTCCAGGCCTGAGTCCCCGAAGGTCTTAAGCTCGGGCTGTGTCGGGTACCTGGTTCTGCCGCCGCCGCCGGATGGTTCTGAGCACCTGGCACGCTGGGTGACCCTCCGGCTTCCCCACCACCAGCTGGGCGGGAAGCTGCAGGCAATATGGCAGCTGCCTGCAGGGAGCTCGGGGTCCGCCGAGCGAGTGCAGAGTGCACCCGCTATTCTGTGCCCAACTCCCACTCCAGGCCTGAGTCCCCGAAGGTCTTAAGCTTGGGCTGTGTCGGGTACCTGGTTCTGCCGCCGCCGCCGGATGGTTCTGAGCACCTGGGACGCTGGGTGACCCTCCGGCTTCCCCACCGCCAGCTGGGCGGGAAGCTGCAGGCCGTGTGTCTGCTTTTATTTGGAGGTCCTTGACCCACTTTGAGTTGAGATTAGTACAAGGAGATAAGAATAGATCAATTTGAATTCTTCTGCATGCTGACCTCCATTTGAACCATAAAGAAACTCATAGAAAAAAAACACATGGTCATTGCAGTAGACGCTGAGAAAGCTTTTGACAAAATTAAGCATCCTTTCATGCTGAAAGTCTTAGAAAGAACAGGAATTCAAGGCCCATACCTAAACACACTAAAAAGAATATACAGCAAACCAGTAGCCAACCTCAAACTAAATGGAGAGAAATTTGAAGCAATCCCACTAAAATCAGGGACTAGACTAGGCTACCCTCTCTCTCAATATCTTTTCAATAGAGTACTTGAGGTACTAGCTAGAGTAATTACACAACATAAGAATGTCAAAGGGATATAAATTGGAAAGGAAGAAGTCAAGTTATCACTTTTTCCATATGTATATAATACTATAATTAAGTGATGCAAAAAACTCCACCAGAGAACTCCTACAGCTGATAAACAACTTCAGCAAAGTGGCTGGTTATAAAATCAACTCAAGCAAATCAGTAGCCTTCCTGTATTCAAAGGATAAGCAGGCTGAGAAAGAAATTAGGGAAATGACACCCTTCACAATAGCCACAAACAATATACACAAAGTATATTGGTGTGACTCTAACCAAACAAGTGAATGATCTGTGTGACAAGTACTTCAGGTTTCTGAAGAAAGAAATTGAAGAAGACCTCAGAAAATGGAAAAATCGTCCATGCTTATGGGTTGGCAGGATTAATATAGTTAAAATGGCCATCTTGCCAAAAGCAATATACAAATTCAATGCAATCCCCCATCAAAATCCCAACTCAGTTCTTCATAGAGTTAGAAAGAGCAATTCTCAAATTCATCTGGAATAACAAAAAAAGGGATAGCTAAATCTATTTTCAACAGTAAAAGAACTTCTGGGGGAATCAGTATCCTTGACCTCTAGCAATACTACACAGTAATAGTATTAAAAACTGCATGGTATTGGTAAAGTGACAGGCAGGTGGATCAATGGAATAGGATTGAAGACCCTGAAATGAACACACACACCTATTGTCACTTGATCGTCAACAAAGTAGCTGAAAATATCCAGTGGAAAAAAGATAGCCTTTTCAACAAATGGTGCTGGTTCAATTGGAGGTCAGCATGCAAACTGATCCATTCTTTTTTTTTCTTTTTTTTTTCTTTTCTATATTCTATGTTTACATTCCAAAGGATTTCCCCTTTCCCAGTTCCCCCCCTCCCTATGTCCCATAGTTCCTCTCCCCCCAACTATTCCCCAATCATTCCCCCTTCCCCCACAGTTTCTCTACAAAACTGGATCCAATCTTTCCAGGCCCAGGGTCCTCTCCTTTCTTCTTGGGAATCATTTGACTTGCTAATTGTGCCTTGAGTATTTAGGGCTTCTGGGCTCATTAATATCCACTTATCAGTGATTGCATTTCATGTGTATTCTTTTGTGATTGGGTTAGCTCACTCAGGATGATATTTTCCAGGTCTAACCATTTACCTACAAATTGCATGAATTCATTATTTTTAATTGCTGAGTAGTATTCCTTTGTATAAATATACCACATTTTCTGTATCCATTCCTCCTTTGAGGGATATTTGGGCTTCTTCCAATTTCTAGCTATTATAAACAAGGCTGCTAGAAACATAGTGGAGCATGTGTCTTTATTGTATGCAGGGGAATCCTCTGGGTATATGCCCAGGAGTGATCCATTCTTATCTCCTTGTACTAAACTCAACTACAAGTGGATCAAGGACTTCCACATAAAACCAGATACCCTGAAATTAATAGAAAAGAAATTGGGAAAGACCCTTGAGGACATGGTCACAGGGGGAAACTTCCTGAACAGAACACCAATAGCTTATGCTCTAAGATCAAGAATTAACAAGTGGACCTCATAAAATTACAAAGTTTCTGTAAGGTAAAGGACAAAGTCAAAAGGAAAAAATGGCAACCAACAATTTGGGAAAAGATCTTCACCAACCCTACATCCAACAGCGGTCTAATATCCAATATATACCAAAAACTCAATATGTTTAACCCCAGAAAACCAAATAACCCTATTAAAAATGGGGTACAGAGCTAAACAAAGCATTTTCACCTGAAGAACTTCGGATGGCTGAGAAGCACCTTAACAGATATCTTTTTCTTTATTTGACTTTCTCTTTAACTTTGGCAAAAGTGCTGGAAATGCTTACATCTTCAGTGTGCCTTTAGTTGATTATGAAAGAGTGGGACCCCTCGCCCTACATTGCATATGGGGCTCATATTTTTAATATTTTTCAGTGCTATTGCAGACTCGTCAAGCTAAAAAGATCCAACAAAGACATCATGTGCCTTAATTGGAATGTTGATCTGATCCTCGAAGACCATCATCTTGTAATTCCCTGCATCACAGCACAGGCTGAGGAAGTGTTGGCACCAAAGTTGTTATCATAGAAAAGAGGAAGAAGTTAGAGAAAATGTTCTGAGGCGGTGTGGGGAAAGGGAGTGACTCACTGGGCCAATGCTGAGGCATTCCTTATCCCTGAGTGACCAGACACACAATGGCATATTATAGAATAGAATTTATTCAGGGCATGGGATGGAAGTTAAGGTGGTTAGTAGAGAGAGAGTAAGGTAGAGAGCAGGAAAGAGTAGAGGATCATCGACCAGCCATGACCAAATGGAGAGAGCAGGGATGGGAGGAGAGCTGAAGAAGGACAAGAGAGAAGCTAGGAGTGAGAGAGGTAAGAGAGAGAAGGGCTAAACAATCTCATTAATTGTAGATAAGGCCTACCTGGCTGTTGCCAGATAACTGTGGGAAGTGGTATACCTGGCTGTTGCCAGGTAACTGTGGGATAGAGCTTAAACAGAATACTAGCACTCACTATCAATTTTGAACCAATACAGTTTATGTACTCTGCAATATTCTTGTTTTCTTTGGAACCTTGAGATCTTTTTATCAATAGTGTGTGTTTGTCAAAGTCACTATTAATAAACCATGCTTTCTCTGAGGAGTCTGCTGCTTTGTAGGAGTGAGGCAAATGAAAACTTGGAAGAGTAAAATGATAACCTGCAGTGTGGATACCCAGCACATTCTTTTGGATTCCTTGTGAGTAATATCTTCTCAGCTGATCTATTTCTATTTTTTCTAGTGGAAAACATCGACAAGATGTCCTGATTTTTCAGATTCATCTTGTTTAATCTCTCTCTCTCTCTCTCTCTATATATATATATATATATATATATATATATATACATATATATATATACATATATACATATATATACATATATATACATTATATATACATACATACATATATATTATATCATATATAATATATACATAATATATACACATACATACAGATATATTATATATATCATATATAATAGATACATAATATATATTATATAGCCTTATTTAACTTCCATAACACTAAATATAAAAGCATAGTACAAGAGGAGAACATTATACTTTTCATTTAGCCTCTTAGCCAGTATCCTCCAGAATTTCCTTTCCTCAAAGAGGTAAAACTTGTTTCCTAAATATAATGGTGGGAATCTCAATTCAGAAATTTAATTAACAGAGCCTCAAAACTGAAAGAAACCCTTGCTTTAGTGTGTAATAGATGCTGGCCATCTTGGCCTAAACTATCAATCAGTTGTGATAAAGAAGAGACCAGCATCACAGAGGTGAAGTCTTTTGGAAGTGAAGCCTCATAGTCAGCATGCAGAAACTGTGTTCAAAAAACAATGAGGTCATAAATCTGTTGCCTACTGAAAACACTAGTGACTATATATTCATTCAAGTGGCAGTGATTATGAAGGCATTGGTACATCATGGACAACAGCTGAGGATTCTCACTGTGTGGCATGGATAAATATCCTGAAGATATGCTAGAAGAGGCTATTGGTGAAGGTGCAGAACAGTTACTGCAAAGTACCCAACATGTTGGGTTATGTAAGTGTCATAGGATGATCAGCAAGATCAGAAGCAGCTATAGGTTGGAGACTGCCTTAGCCTAGGAAACCAGCTGCACATATACAGTAAATAGCAGAGCTAGTGACTATTAAGATATATCAGAAAATAGTAAGTGGATCACAGATGTTAATATATTGAGTCATTAATAGGGAGGTCTGATTTTGCTTTGTTCACATCGTTGCTTGATTTTTCTCTCTTGAAATAAGAATGTAATTTTTTTAAAAAAATATTTAATGGGAGCCTCTTATGTTCAAAATGAGATTTTAGTATTTTCTAGAGAATTTGGATTTTGAAAGACATTGGAATTTTTTAAGATACTGAATATTTAAAGTGTTTGAAATTGCAAGACTGTGAGGCTTTGTCAGTCGAAGGAAAATTTGTTTGTTATTCAATGTTTCATAAAGTACTTGCCTAACAAACAGTTGAGTTTAATATTCATCAGAAATGCAATTTAGTTTGCACACAGAAGGAACTACAACAACCAGGATGTAGAGGCAGAAAAAATATAAATCTTGAGGTTATCCTAAGCATTTCTCCGGACAGCCTGAGTCCATTTCAGACGAATGGTAATAATAGTACATGCTCTGTGCCATTTTATTCTGAAAACATGTGACTTTCATTTGAGTTTACAGGGGTTACATTGAAAATAGTGACTTGATTCTCAAAATACACTTGGATTTTAAATGAGTTTATGAAAGAAAATGGGGTTTAAAAGTTACACAATATACATTTTTATTTTGGTATAGTTGTGAGACTTGAGAGACAATGTATAGTAACCCGCAGTTTGAATGAGATGCCCAGTATTAGTCTCCAATTTTCAAATACTTAAGTCCTTGTTTTGGCTGTTTGGAGAAAATTAGGAGATGCAGCATTGATGGACAAAAGATATCCTAGGGATAGATGCCTATCTTTCAATAATCTTATGATGCTTCATATAGCTCTCTCTACTTACTCTCTGTGGTTGAAGATATCAGCTGCTACTTCATCAACCCCTTGCTTGCCACTTAAGACACTGAAAGACCAGAAGTAAAATTTTGTTACTACAATTTTAATTTTATTAATACAATTCTGTTTTTCTTAATAAAGGATACAAAAATGTAATCTTGGCTGTAATTAATTCAATGTGGATTGTCTGCCTACTCCTCTGAGGTGTTAGATTTAAAGGAATGTGTTAACATGACTAGATATTTTTCATTGAAATTTTAACAGTAAATAAAATTAATTATCAATGCCAACTGCACATTTAAAAATGAAATAAAAAGCAATCAAGAATTACTAATTCACTTCATATCATTAAAGATATAGAAGTAAAAGTACTACTACATGTTTGAGGCCAGCCTAAGCTATAGAATGAAATTCTTTCTCACAATTTCCAAAACTAAAAAAAAATATGACCAGAAGAAGAATTTAAATAGAGGGAAAGCCGAAAGAGGAGGGAGGAAGGGGAGGAGGAGGAGGAGGGGACACCAATAATCAGAGACAAAGAATAGCTAAAGAAACATAAGTAAAATGATGATCACATGTAAACTAGAATTCTATACGATGGAAAAGAGGAGGTTTGGAAAAAAATTTGAACTTTTACAAATTATACTTTTGTCAAGAAAAATGACTCAACATTAAGTACACAGTTCTTTACATTTCCAGATAGTGTACCTTGTATCCTTTGGTTTGATGTTAAGATCTATTAATTGCACATGACTTCAACCTTTCTAAATGCCCATGTTAAATAGCCATTGAATTTGGCCTGTATAAGTCCTCTTCATTAAACTGATACGGTAAGCAGTACACAGAACTTTATATAAGTTTCCCAGATAACACACTCAATTCTAGAATTAGAATCAAATCACAGATTATGACAGCAGGGTTTAATCCACAGAATATCACTCCATAGATTACTGCACACATCTAATGCAGGTTTTTATTCTTAGATACTATTGAGATGGTTATGCTCTTTCAACTTGATGTGATCTAGAATATCCTGAGAGCCAAGCTGCTGTCATCCTTCAGTAGGATTAACTTAATTTAATTGAGGTAGAAGAACTTGTCCTTTTGGGTAGGATCATGTTGAGGATTCTAAGGAATAACCTCTTCCCTAGCAAATTTGCGTTCTGGGTCCCAGGCAAGAACTCTAATATCCAAAGTCCAGAGATTCCTGCCCTGAAACAGCTATTGAAGCAAACATTGTCTTTAAAAATAATATAAAAAAAACTAGTATGTCTTACTGAGTAGCTGCTGTCAGGTATCCTCTGACAAGTTAGACAAATACAACACTGTAGCATTGTAGTATCACTGGCTATTTTCCTAGTAGGAATCAATATTTGAAAGGTTATCCTTAAAATTCAAAAAGGCAGAAATTTCTTTTAAGCAAGAATTAAACTTCTCCACCACTGGCAGAAGCTGCAGAGGGATTGATGTGCCGTAGCACAGCCTGTTAACGGTGGTCATCTTCTCTTCTCTGTATGGCATGAATTGATATATTACCACATTTATTTGCTTAGTCCTACATTGAAACATACTTAGCCACTTAGAGATAGCTTAAATTCTGCCATAAAATAGGAAGCTGCGTATTTTCACATGAATATAAAGCTACCTTTTTATTTTTGCATTTTTTCTGTAGTTCACAGTGTAGATTGTCAAAATTAAAAGTACATTTACTAATTCCGTATTCATTTCCCTTTTCCATGTAAACATTGTCTTGCAAAAATGATATTACTAAACTAATATCATATTTACATTTATTAGAAAATATTTGAATGAATGAACATTTAAATCAGGAGCCATTCTATAATTTTGTTTATTTTTTCATTTCCATATTCATCAGGCATATAAATCATCAAGGCTTACATTTCCATAGAATTATGAGAGACTTTTCTGCTTGTAAAAGCAAGTACAGTTCTGAAAGAGTATTTTCCAAAATTATGTCAGAAATCTCAACACTACATGGAATTGCCAATCTGGAGACATATAAGGACTTTGGAACCTACATACCTAACTTTACATATATGCATACAGAAAGAGAGTCAGAGACAGAGACAGAGAGACAGAGATAGAGACAGAAAGAGAAGACAGAACAGACCAACAGAGGCTGAGTAATGAAGACAGCGAAAAACACATGCAAATGAATAAAAGTAAGAAAATATAGCTAAAAGTTGTGAGGAATGACATATTCTTGAGAACATATGAGGTAGAAGCTGGTTAATCTCTGAGTTCAAAGCCAACCCATTCTACAAAGTGAGTTCCCAGTGTAGAAAATTCTATTGAGTACGACCCTGATAAAAACATACAAACACACACACACACACACACACACACACACACACACATATGCATCTCATAGCAACAATTTTTTAAACACACGGAAAAATTTATCACTGAATGTTAAAACAATGCTTTAAAAATTGCAAATATTATGTTCAGGTTAAATGTTTCATTTACATAAAGTCTTAGGAAATTTTCAAAATAAACCTAGGAGAATAAAATATGATTAATGCAGAATGTTGTTAAGGCAGCATCTTTTATCCCTTAGTGATTTGTCCTGATAGCACTCCACGTATTTGATGCTTTTTACATTCTGTAGTTTGGATTATATTTTTCCTGAACACTTTTTCTTTCCTTTGTATAGAGATATAAAAATGAACATAAATCAATATTAGGTAGTCACCATTGCCCAGAAAACACATTGAACTTATTCCTGACCAATTTATTCAAGGGTTTATGAAAACCCTCTTCTTTCATAAACACAAAACAACAACTTACAGGTTATGGTCACATGCTTTTGTTATTAGCTTTAGAAAAGATTTTGAATTGCTGCATCCTGACAACCATGCACACATGCGTGATTGGAGGGCCTGCTGACTCAGTGACACAGACTGGGGGTTGGGAATGTGATTAGTCAAGTCAGTGAAGCAGGTCCTGCTTAGAGAATAGGCAGTCAAAGATGCCTGTTACATCCACCCTAAGAATGGTTAGCAAGACAATGCAGCAAAAAAGGTCAGCTACAAATTTGGCCACTTGTTTCTTTAATAGATAGGCAAGATTTGTGCATATTAAGCATTGCACATCCATTGGGATTAGAACATTATCTTATACATCTTAAGTATTTAAAGAATCATATAAGAAAGCTATGAAGCCGGGCGGTGGTGGCACACGTCTGTAATCCCAGCATTTGGGAAGCAGAGGCAGGCGGATTTCTGAGTTCGAGGCCAGCCTGGTCTACAGAGTGAGGTCCAGGACAGCCAGGACTACACAGAGAAACCCTGTCTCGAAAAACCAAAAAAAAAAAAGCTATGATATCAGGACCTAGCTTCCTTTGTCCTGTCCTATGTAGTGTTGGCTGCAGTGCCGCTCCCCTTGAGCCTTCAATCTGCCCTGTCACTTTAGCTCAGTTCTCTTACAACATGAACATTAATATTTCAAAGAGCTGACATATTGTGGATTAGAGCTGTGTGGGAGTTGAGGTCAGTCAGAAAAAAAAGAACATTTATTTTGGTATATAGATGTTGCATAAAAATAGTATTCCTAAGTGAATTTAAATAAAATTGTGCCTTGCCAGGAAGGATGGGGGAGGGATAAACACACTTGAGAGTTAACATACATATTATCATCAGAGGGGAACCACAACAGGTAATTATAGTTTACACCTCCCAGTTTGTCAATGGATAGGAGGATCAGGTAACTATGAGTTTTGACACTTTGATAGTTAAAATACAGGAAAAGGAATACCAATGTGGCATTAAGAAAGTTAGTTTCAGGTGTGTGAACTGCCAATGTGTGGAAACATGAGGTCTGTTTACATACAGAGCTACAGCATTCACTGTATTACAGAGTTATAAAACTTTTTTTCTGTCTTGTTATTCACTATAATGCTTCAAGTTGTTATGTACTAGTTATTAAGTTTTTGAAAAATTGTCTAGATTTAAAAATGAACTGGTGAACTGGGAAATACTTTCTTTGAACATTTAATCTATCCTATGCCCTATACTCTCCTGATGTTGATGAGTCTATAAGATATGCAAAGTAGCATGTACAAATTTTGGTCGGGTCTTTCTCAAAGTGATGAATTCAAAACAATTAGCCTTGTTTTTATTTTTGTGTGTTTGATTGTTAACATGATTTACTGGAATTCTATTTTTGTTTTTCATTTCAAAATAGTGTTGTATTTAATTCTTATTGAAAATTGATTTTAATAAACTATATCATGATTACAGTTTCCCGTTTTTCTACTCCTCCAAGTTCCTTCTCATCTACCCACCAACTCTCTTTCTGTCTCACACAAGAAAAGCACACCCAAGAGACAGCACACAAACATATCAAAATGAAATAAAATAAGATCAAAACCCTTCATGTTAAGGGTGGACAAAACAACCCAAGTGAAGGAAAAGTGCCACAGGAACAGGCACAAGAATCAGGGAGCCTTGTCTCCTTTTTCATCTTTAGAAAATAACCTACAGTAATAAAAGTATTCAGCTGCAGCAGGAAATGAGTGCTTCCACAAACACGAAGAACAACATAGCACTTGAGTTTAGAGTTCAGGAAAAAAAATCCTAAGTCACTGTTAATTGTGAAAGCCTTATAATTTGCTAGAAGAATATCCACATCTTTAGTATCATAATATATTAATGGTCCTTTTATTGCTTATAGTATCGAGATTATTAAAAGTCAAATGAAGTTATGCTGAGTTAATAGGTTCAAAAAGTATTTTTGAAACACTTCATAACTATAAGATGAAACAACACAGCAAGAGAACAAACATTTTAGAATATGACGTTCAATGTGCATGCAGCCTTACTAAAATTCAGTCTGACTCCATTACATTTCTGCAATTCATGTATTGGTCCTCAAATTTTAAATTGGATCTCCTATGTAACAACTACCTAAATAAATTCACTTGAACATTAATTAAAATGGTTAAATGAATTATTTGTTTGCAGAACAAATAACTATCAAGCTTTGGAAGATAGAATGCAATGTGGCAGTTGCTAAGGTCAGGAAGTCTATGTAAAAGAGAAGGTAAAGTTTTAAATCTCACATAATCAGAAACATGATAAAGAAAGCAAAATTAGAAGACACCCCTGTTCCTATGTGCATCTAGTATGTACATAGGGTGATACACTGCAGCTTGCATATATCAACATGGGAAATGCAGAACAAGTAACTCAAGTGTCTGACAAATCAAAGTGTCACACCCAAGTATGTCTGAGCACTAGGTGCTCAACCTTCAAGTTTCCAATTTTAAAAATTGATGTCAAATTCTTTGAAAATCTAAGCCATGCCCTTTAATTAAATCTAGAAAATACTGCAACATGAAGTATTTACTCCTTTTGTAAGAGAAATAAAATTGCCAGTCCCCTTTTTTATTACTATTTAAAAAGTGAAGAACATTCACTCAGACAAAACATTTCAAACCTATGAGCTGAAAATAAGGGACAGTGTCCCTCAGCACATTTCCAACCCAACACAAAATAAATTGACCATGAGAATCTCCACTCTGGATGATAACAGGGAAAAAGTAAGCGTGTCCCTACCAGTCCACAGAGATAAAAATATCTCTGATTAGGTTACCATCTCTAAATCAGGATAAATCTCATAATTCAAGAATGTCCAAATGATTAAAAGGGTGGCCTTTTCAGCTATCCCTTCTAAGAGGTCAAGTATAAGCATGCAAGTGAATTCACAGGCACAGAAGATCCATGATTAAAGTTAAGGGATCTCTGATTCTACAGCACAATGTGAAGGACATACACTGGAGAGTTATCCTAGTTAGTCAACAGAACGCTGAAGCAAACTCTCTAGCCTGTTACACTGCTAAACAGTAAAGTGGCATGTTTTTCCATGGCTTTAGCTTAGTCCAAAAATTTTTCCACTATTGGGAAAAGTTAAATTATTTTCCTTTTTTTTAAATTTACACTAGATGAATTTAAGAATTGCTCTTTCTAGATCTATGAAGAATTGACTTGGGATTTTGATGGGGTTTGCATTAAGATGCTTAATTAGCTTTCTTTACAGAGCAGGGACTTTTTTTAATTCTGCACTGGTGCCTGGGTATCACCATTAGGTAAGTATGCCAGTTTCAAAGTAATTTATGCTGAATCCTAAAAATAGCAGGTATTGATGCTCCTCAAGAAGGGGTAAGCGAGTGTTGCTTGCGGCTGCTCCTGTGCCTCAGTTACTCAGAAGCAGTTCTGTTGCAGATTCTACATCCCATGATTTTGAAGACAAAGCCACTGTTACTGCATTCCTATCAAAACTCATATCACAGGTTTTTTTCTATTTTTGGTGTATTCTGGACTAAAAACTGGTGTTCCAGCATACAAGTGTGCCCAGTGACAAGCTACTTTTCTTTATAATCTCAAATAAGATGGAAATGTGTGAAATATTGGACAGTTGACCTCCATTGATCATTAGGATTTTTTTAATAGAAGGTGGCTTTGTAACACTAATATTTAGGTTTTGAAAAGTATAATACTCGTTCTTGGTGTTTACTCTCTACCTGTATTGTCAGGGCATATTATCTGGTTAGAAATAGGTGAGAGAGCTCAGAACTACAAGAGTCAGGCAGTACCTACATTATCATGGTGGCAGCTATGTTCTGTTTTTACTTAGTTTTTTGTTTGTTTGTTTGTTTGTTTGTTTGTTTCATATTGGCTTCAGACTGGCTCCACTGAACACTAACCGGACATGTTTATATAACATGGGGATTCATAGATTTTACATAATTATGCCAACATCTCTTATGATCCTAGCACTTGGGTGTTAGAATCATGAGCTCAAGACTGTCTGGGTTTCATAACCAAGGCTGTATGGGGGTTTTTCATGTTCATTTAATGTAATAATAGCTTTGCTGGGGTATTTTTCTCAAAGTTCTCTTGTTTTTTTGTATTTATTTTTCTTTTATTTCCAAACTTGTAGATTTAGTTCACTAAAATGAAGGAGTTCAGACATTCATCTTGATTTTATATACATTTAGACAAACACTATTAAAATTTAGATTTAATAAAAAGTACCCTGATGGAAATTATTTTTGTAATTCTGCATTTGACAGTTTATCATCTTAACAAGTCCTGAAATGGTTGTGTTTTGGTGTAAGTGTGGTCGGACTTTTACTCCCAGACTCTTGAATGAGAAAGGCAGGCAGATTCTGTGAGATTCCTTGTGGGAGGTGTATGTCCAGTCTTAACCCCCTGCTCCCCATAATTTTAGTGAAATCTCATTTAGAGCAGGATGATTCCTTAATACTCACTGATACTCTTATAAATTTTACATAATATAGCTTTTTTTTCCTGAGCATATGCCTGACTTTTAGTATAAAACTTATAGAGCACATTGGGAACTTTGAATTCAAAAAGATATTTAAATCAATTATTTTGACTTTGAGAAGTATAACTAACCTATTAAATTAATTAAAACATTTTCCTGAAATTTTTTATGTTTCTCATGGTGGCATTTAACACTATGCAAAAAAAAAAAAAACTTAAGTATCTGCAGAAAGGAATTTACAGTAGGTTTTGCTCAAGCTGTAGGACACAGCCTGTTATACATTACTGTTTAGGCTGTTGGGAAAGCTTACAAGTATAGAAAGTGGAGCCCACTTGTGAGTGTAGGCCTCATACAGCTTTTTTTGAAGATTTTTTTTATTTTCTATATTATTTGTTTACATTCCAAAGGCTTTCCCCTTTCCAAGTTCCCCGCTCACCATATGTCCCATAAGGCCTCTTCCCTCCACCCATTCCCCAATTCCCCCCCACCCCAGCCATTTCTCTGTTCTGATACTCTCCTACAAAACTGGATCCAGTCTTTTCAGGACCAGGGTCCTTTCCTTCCTTCTTCTTGGGAATCTTTTGATTTGCTAATTGTGCCTTGAGTATTCAGAGCTTTTGGGCTCATTAATATCCACTTATCAGTGATTGCATTTCATGTGTATTCTTTTGTGATTTGTTTAACTTACTTAGGATGATATTTTCCAGATCCAACCATTTGCCTACAAAGTTAGACCCTAAAGAACCAAATAACCCTATCAAAAAATGGGGTACAGAGCTAAACAAAGAATTTTCATCAGAAGAAATTCGGATGGCTGAGAAGCACCTTAAGAGATGTTCAACATCATTAGTCATCAGGGAAATGCAAATCAAAACAACCCTGAGATTCCACCTCACACCAGTCAGAATGGCTAAAATTAAAAACTCAAGGGACAACAGGTGCTGGCGAGGATGTGGAGAAAAAGGAACACTCCTACACTGTTGGTGGGATTGCAAGATGGTACAACCACTCTGGAAATCAGTCTGGCTGTTCCTCAGAAAATTGGGCATAACACTTCCAGAGGACCCTGTCATACCACTCCTGGGCATATACCCAGCAGACTCCCCTGCATACAATAAAGACACATGCTCCACTATGTTCATAGTAACCTTATTTGTAATAGCCAGAAGTTGGAAGGAGCCCAGATGTCCCTCAAAGAAGGAATGGATACCGAAAATGTGGTATATTTATACAATGGAATACTACTCATACAGCTTTTAAAAGTGCAGGAGAGGTAGATGTTTATGCAGTCTAATGAAGCAGCAATGGAAAACAAGTTTTTTGGGGGGTAAGGGTTCAAAATGAATTTGGGAAGCAAACAGTGGAGTCAGGTATAAAGATGGAATCAGTGTTTCAATAGGGAAAAGGAAAAGGAAGGTGCCTGTTCATAGTTAACTTTATTTCATGGACTTTGATAAAATGGTTCTGTATTACTTACTTTTGCTAGTTCCAAGAATTTGAAGCTTCAAGTACATTTTCATCTTTCAGTACATATTTTATTGTGTATGCATAAGCCTGTTGTCACTGGGGAATAGCCTTTGCTCAAGAATGACTTCCAGTGTCTACACATGTGACATGCTTATATACTGTATTTGCATTGTTGCAATAGAGTACAAATGCAGAGGATAACTATGTTGTTAACTATTTGTTATTGCTTTCTTAGGTTGCTTGTAACAAGCTCCAGTTGCTCCGGAGCTTGCAGTCATCACTGGAAGGAGTCATGATTGTGTTGCCTTTAGCATGATTAGTCCTAGCATGCTGCTATCAGAGTGACACAGGTGTGTTTGGTTCTGAGTCAGTGGATCAAGTCATTGCACTGTGCTTTTACTGATCATGTCTGCTTACTCTCACCTAATGTTTACAGGTATCATAATAAATGCTAAATAATTTCTTTGGGGAAAAAGATACTTTTGATGTAGTTTAAAGACTTTTCCAAAAGAAACAGAAATATTATTGAAAATAATATCTATTTTTTAGCTTTCAGTATTTATTGGTGTTATGTTGTGGAGTCACCTGGAAGTTAGGGCGATTATGTGGATTTTCATTAACCTCACTTTGAAAGAACCGTGCTTGTTAGCTTCTTTAGGTCTCTAAACAGTTTGTTAGTGATGGTAAATTCTGCAGAGTGTCTATTCTGATCCATTTACTTCTTGTAAGTGAAAAATGGGCTGGTTACAAGAAATACCATTGATGCAGGGTGGGCTGTGGGCAGAGGAATGGGTGTTTACCTTAGGAAAAAATACTATGGAACACTTTTGTTATACAACTGAATTTTAAAAAAATAAAGATAATTTTAAAGATTAAAAAAGAATAAGAGACCCACTTGTTAACACACAAGAATGCCACAAAAACACTAAGCTCAATGTTATAACATATTTACTGAGGACCCAGTGCAGAATATTTTAAGCTCTGGAACAGAGAAGTCCACAAAGACATTCCCTTTGCTTTTTCTCATTATATTTTAATTCTCATTTCAAAATGTTGGGATTAAAGATTTTAATGTGTTTTAAAAGTGGAATCATGTGGTGACCCATGCTACCAGCCCTCTGAAGATTTCTGAAGTTTGTTGCTTCTCAAGTGGTGTAAATTAATGCAGTTATAGCAGAGTAGTTAGTACATACCATAAACCTATTGTTACTTTAACTGTGTAGCATAAATTTAATCTCATATAGTGTTATTGCATACAAATTGTTTTATTATTTAAATTTTTCTGAGTTGACACTTTTTATTTCCATATGTAGCTATAATTAAAAGCTTAATTTGGGAGAAGTATATTGTTGACACATACATTATGTATGTATAAGTAGTTATGGTTTGGGGACTTTTTGAGTTATAATTTTCAGCGAATTAATCTTGTCTGTCACTAAGATTCTCTTTAATAACTGATATATTATCAGAGTAGTATTTTCACTAAATTAGATATTTCTATTTGCACTGTCATAAATATATATGCACATGCATATAATAAATGCTTATATCTTATATAAAACAATAAATATTTCACACATAGTACTGATATATGATTGTATATGTACAACATGTAACTTATGATAATTACATAAAATATACTATGTATATAACTCATAATAAGCTACATAAATTAATACTAAATATACAGTAGGCATAATTGTTTGAAGTATGGAAATGTCTATATAATATGAATGTACATATAAGCATATATATGTATATCTACACATATGAAACTTTAATATATTAATAATATGTCACATATTTGATATATATATAATTTATATGTATGTATTCAGCTTTAATATATTTTATATATACAATTTATACTTATACTTATATAAATATCAGTATATTCTGATCAAGGGTAACAAAATTTCTATATTTTGTAGTTATATGTAGTTTATTATGTATTATAATGCATATTATATTACATATTATAATTACAAAAATATGTTCTATATTATAATGTATATAAATATTATATAACTCTGGTTTAGTGCTCATCTACTTCCTAGGTAATACAAATACATATATACATATGTATACTTTACATAAAGATTCTTCATATGTTTTTAGTTTTGCTAAATATAATCTACTTATTTCACCAACTTTGAGACTTATCCCCATTCCTAGCTTCCAATGTTTTTTCTATATTATATGTATTTATTTTATAAAGTGTATAAACTTATATACAAGTCTATAACTTTCCAAATAGCAACTATATGTCCATTTCACTTTGGCTAAACCTTGCTGGGGACTCTGATTTTTCCAAACTCTGTCTTACCACTATCCACATAAAAGTTATGCCTCTAGAATTCCCCTTTCTACTTTCATTTACTAAGTATTATACTCCCATTCCTGCCTAAACGTGTACCTCTATGACAATGACTAGTATTCAGTATCATATTGTTCTCATTAATTTCATAAAATCTGACTAAAAAAAGACCTTATATAGAAGCCTCATATGGAAAGAATGGGTACCATTTGTATTTTTCAGATTTGATTGATATCAATCAATGTCACTGGTTCTTTTTATTTCATCCTATCTACCTGCAAATTTCATATTTTTTTTGCTATTGAACATTATTTAACTGTATATGTCACCACATATATGCTTTTAAAATAAACATATGGTAAGAATTATGGTATTCATTATTCATGTATATGTGTAAGTGTGTGTGTGTGTGTGTGTGTGTGTGTGTGTAACACACACATGTATATACAGCACCTCTGCAAAGTCAGAGGAAAACATTCATAAGTCTCTTTTTTCCAACTTTGTTTTCTGAGATATAACCATTTACTCAGGCAACTTTAAGGAGAAACAGTGGGGGGGTGTTGATTGAGAGAGATAGAGAGAGACAGAGAGACAGAGAGAGAGAGAGAGAGGACTTATTTTTATGTACAAATTATACATATATTTTGGAACCATAATGTGAACATATAGGTGTATAATAAACTATTATCAAGGGAGCATTGTTAGTGTTCACATTTTCTGGAATATTTATAATATCTTTGTGTTGATGAACTTCAATTTACTCTGCAACGATAATGTAATGTATAGAATGGTTAAATATCAAACCTCTAAATACATTCAGGCCAAAGAAATAATAGATAGTAAACACTAGTGAAGAAAGAGCAAGCATAAGATTTTTAGTCTTAGAAACCATTGCGTGTGATATATTTTCACCAGCAAGACTACCCCATCAAAACCACACCAAACCAATCCACCACTAGTAAACAAGTGTTCAGATACTATAATCTTTGAGAAATATTTCATATTCATTCTATCAAAAGTATTCCCTGGGCTCTAATGCTTTCATTCCAGTTCCACCACTCTTATATTCTCCAGGAAAATATCATTGACCTTGTAATTCCATTAACCAAATTAAATGCTCAAAAGGCCAAGAGTTGGGCATGTAATATCTGCCCACAGCTTAACTTGGTGCAGAAAGTAAAGGAGCACTGCACATTCTGGGATAGATAATTGTCCTCCCATAAAACAAATTATGTCATATAAAAAAATCTTTCAGCAAACAATGTTTTCATTGTGTAGACCTAACTAATCTGTGCTGAGTATGTAGAACAGGCTAGTCCACACCTCATGGAGATTTTCCTCTCTCTTCCCTATTCTGGGATTTAAGGAATATTCTGCTATACTTAACCTCAAACTTCATCTTTATCTTCTTATTATTTGGCATGTATATCTTCCAAAATCTGCTATGGTCACTTAAAACAATTCCCTTAGGTTAGAAAAACAGACTTTAGTATTTTGAAAACATTTCTCCCAGGTATTCATTGGTGATGCCAGGTAGGATAATTTGCAGCAGACAAGAGAGCTTCCTAAACAGAGTTCACAGTTTGCTAAAATGCAATTGGTGTAACAGAGAAAGGTAAACCCCAGGGGCTTCAACTTTGGATGTATACTCACTGATGCTTTGCTTTCTCATGTTTATCATTGTTGTATTCTTCATATTTTTACCTTTTTGTTTTTTTGACTGGGGAGACCAGCACTGCCTATAATTTAATGTGATTACCTTCTGGGAGCACACAGCATGGGGCAATTTCCTTTATATCAAATTGAAGGTGAACTTTCATAAGATAATATTGTGTGGATGAGTTTATGCTTTTAAATAGTTAATGATATGATTCAAATAGATTTAAGAAGATATAGTAGTTCACAGAAAGTTTAAGGTGATGGTTTAAGTTTTGTTGTCAGGAAGATGTAATAAAGTTAGAATTAAGAGTAGATTGTTCTCAATCATGGTAGAATATTAGAGTGAGCTTTCATTTCTTGCAAGTATGTAATTGTTCTTGGAATGGAATCATAGCCTTGGGACTAGTTAATAGTTAAATAAAGAAAAAGGAAAAGAAAAAACAATATATTGTTACAGTTTGGTTCTGAATTCCTGGATCCTTTTATTTATGGATGTAGCCACAGGATTTGATATCCACCATGAACAACAGAATTATGGATAAAGAGTAAGTACTTGTATTATAAAAATAGAGAATAACACTATTGCCCTGTAGTATTGCTTGAGGTCCAGGATACTGATTTCACCCAGAAGTTCTTTTAAACTTGAGAATAGTTTTAGCTTTCCTGTTTTTGTTTTGTTTTGTTTTGTTTTTGTTATTCCAGATGGATTTGAGAATTGCTTTTTCTACCTCTATGAAGAACTGAGTTGAGATTTTGATGGGGATTGCATTGAATCTGTATATTGCTTTAGGCAAGATGGGAATTTTAACTAACTTAATCCTGCCAAACCATGAGCATGGAAGATATTTCAATTTTCAGAGGTCTTCAATTTCCTTCTTCAGAGACCTGAAGTTCTTGTCATACAGATCTTTCACTTGTTTGGATAGAGTCACACCAAGATACTTTATATTATTTGTGGCTATGGTAAAGGGTGTCATTTCCCAAAGTTCTTTCTCAGCCTGCTTATCCTTTGATTATAGGAAGGCTACTGATTTCCTTGAGATGATTTTAGAACCAGCCACTTTGCTGAAGTTGTTTATCAGCTGTAGGAGTTCTCTGGTAGGCAGGTGGATCAATGGAATAGGATTGAAGAAATGAACCCACACACATATGATCACTTGATCTTCCACAAAGGAGCTCAATCATCCAGTGGACAAAAGATAGTCTTTTCAACAAATGGTGCTGGTTCAATTGGGGGTCAGCATGCAGAAGAATGTGAATTGATCCATTCTTATCTCCTTTAACTTGGCTCAACTCCTAGTAGATCAAGGACCTCCACATAAAACCAGACAAACTGAAACTAATAGAAAAGAAACTGGGAAGACCCTTGAGGACATTGGCACAGGGGGAAAGTTCCTGAACAGAACACCAATAGCTTATGATCTAAGATCAAGAATTGACAAATGGACCTCAAAACATTACAAAATTTCTGTAAGGCAAATGACACTGTCAATCAGACAAAATGGCAAGCAAAAAATTGGGAAAAGATCTTCTCCAACCCTACATCTGACAGAGGGCTAATATCCAATATATACAAAGAAATCAAGAAGTTAGACCCCAGGAAACCAAATAACCCGATTAAAAATGGGGTACAGTGCTAAACAAAGAATTTTCACCGGAAGAACTTCAGATGGCTGAGAAGCACCTTAAGAAATGTTCATCATCATTAGTAATTAGGGAAATGCAAATCAAAACAACCATGAGATTTCACCTCACACCAGTCAGAATGGCTAAGATTAAAAACTCAGGAGACAGCAGGTGTTGACCAGGATGAGGAGAAAGAGGAACACTCCTCCACTGCTGGTGGGATTGCAAGCTGGTACAACCACTCTGGAAATCAATCTGGCAGTTCCTCAGAAAGCTGGGCAGGACACTTTGAGAGGACCCTGCTATACCACTCCTGGGCATATACCCAGAGGATTCCCCAGCATGTAATAAGGATACGTGCTCCACTATGTTCATAGCAGCCTTATTTATAATAGCCAGAAGCTGGAAAGGACCCAGATGTCCCTCAACAGAGGATTGGATACCAAAAAATGTGTTATATATACACAATGGAGTGCTATTCAGCCATTAGAAACAATGAATTCATGAAATTCTTAGACAAATGGATGGAGCTGGAGACCATCATCCTATGTGAGGTAACCCAGTCTCAAAACAATACTCATGGTATGCACTCACTGATAAATGATATTAGCCTAAAGGCTTGAAATAACCAAGACACAATCCACATATCAAATGATGTCCAAGAAGGAAGGAGTGACCACTGATTCTGGAAAGGCTCAGTGCAGCAGTGTAGGGGAATACCAAAGCAGGGAAGTGGGAAGGGGTGGATTAGGGAACAGGGGGAAGGAAGAGGGCTTATGGGACTTTCAGGAAGCAGGGAGCCAGGAAAGGGGAAATCACTTGAAATGTAAATAAAGAATACATCGAATAAAATAAAGTTACAGTTAAGGCTAAGAACAAAACCTCTCTTGAACACTGGGTGAAAAAAAAACTGTCAGTGATTTTATTGGGTCTGGATGAAGAAATTGAAAGGGTTCACTATGGTGGATGGTATGCTTCTTTTTTAGCATTTTTTTTAAATCTCAATTTTAGAAATTTCTAGTGGCTGCATTTAGAACCACACCAATTCACAAAAGATGCTTTATATACTATATTGACTAGTATATACCAACATTAAAGGTGAGAATGTGAACCTATTGCAGTGTCCTGATACAGTCAGTAGACTCAATACCAGAAATAATTCATAAAAATACTGCAAAGCAAAGTGCACCACCACCCACCAAGTCCCTGGCCTTTGGCTAGAGAGAATACAGTGAAACTACAAGGTCCAAAGTTCCTTCCGGTTTTCAACTTCCCCTGATGCCAAGCATGGAAGTGACAGCACCTTCTTTAACTTACTGTGATTTCAGAAAATTTATTTGCTTTCCCCATTTTAGTATCAGGATTTTGTCCTTTTCGTTATGAATTTGCAGTTATACTGATAGTACAACTTCCACTGGTATCAAGTAAAGGAGTGATACTCGCCTTTGTTAACTTATTGTGGTATTTTTATTAGATATATTCTTTATTAACATTTCAAATGATATCACCTTTCCTGGATCCCCCCTCCCTGAAAATCCCATAAGCCCTCTTCAGTCCCCCTGTTCACAATCCACCCCTTCCAGCTTCCCTTTTCTGGTATTCCCCTACACTTCTGAATTGAGCCTTTCCAGGACCAGGGGCCTCTCCTTCCTTCTTCTTTGGCATCATTTGATATGTGGATTGTTTCCTGGGTATTCCATACTTCTAGACTAATATCCACTTATCAGTGAGTGAATATACCATGTGTGTTATTTTGTCATTGGCTCATCTCACTCAGGATGACATTCTCGAGTTCCACCCACTTGCCTAAGAATTTCAAGAATTCATTGTTTTTAATAGCTGAGTAGTATTCTACATTTTCTGTATCCATTCCTCCATTGAGGGACATCTGTGTTCTTTCCAGCTTCCGGTTATTATAAATAGGGCTGCTATGAACATAGTAGAGCATGTGTCCTTATTACATGCTGGGGAATCCTCTAGGTATATGCCCAGGCGTAGTATAGCATGGTCCACTGTTAGTATCATGCCTAGTTTTCTGAGGAACCGCCAGACTGATTTCCAGAGTGGTTGTACCAGCTTGCAAACAGACCAGCAGTGGAGGAGTATTCCTCTTTCTCTATGGCGAGTGAAAATACAGTGAAACTACAAGTACCAAGGCTCCTTTCGGTTTTCAACTTCCTCTGACACCAAGCTTAGAAGTCACAACTGCCTTTTTAATTTACAGTGGTTTCAGAAAATTGGTTTACTTTCCCCAGTTTTATGATCTGAATTACTCTGGTTACAGGGACACATAACAGTGGTTTGCTTTTCCAAGTTTTTACCTTGAGAATTTCTTCCTTAAATCATAATTTTGGAATTATTACTGATAGTACAAGTCCCGCCTTTGTGTTAATCTTGTTTTTTTTTTCAGACATAGAATTACAAATGTTCTGAAAAGAATGTTTTTCTTTTGTCAATAAGGATGTGAAGTGTTCAGCTTTATTTCAGGGATTAGAGGAGCCACCAGTCACTTCGTATAGTTTTAAAATGAAAAATTTTAATTGAATTTCCAGAAGATACTCAGCCCTGACTTTGATGATTTCCTGCCTTCTACTCCTGTTGGGTGTATTAGCTTCTTTTGTTTCAAAGCTTTCCAGTGTGCTGTTAAGCTGCTAGTGTATGTTCTCTCCAGCTTCTTTTTGGAGGCATTCAGAGTTACGAGTTTAACTCTTAGCACTGCTTTCATTGTGTCCCATAAATTTGGACATGTTGTGCCTTCATTTTCATTAAATTCTAAAAAAGGTTTTGATTTCTTTCAAAAATAAAAAAGGTAGGGACAAAAGAAGTCATGTAAAGAGAAGTAGGAGGAGGAAGAGGAGGAAGAGGGAACAGGAGGAGGAAAAGGAAGAGGACAAGGAAACTCCCATAATCAGAGATGATTAAAAGCTCAAGAAAATTGAGAAAAATGTTTATCACAGGTAAACAAGAATTATATGCTATGGGAAGGAGGGGGTTTGAAATAATTAAACATATGAAAATTAATCTTCTGTCAAAAAATGACAGCTAGGCCATGGTTGTGCATGCCTCTGATTCCGGCACCTGTGAGGCAGAGACAGGTGTATTTCTAAGTTCAAGGTCAGCCTGGTATACACTATGAGTTACAGGATAGCCAGGGCTACACAGAGAAACCCTATCTCAAAAAACAAAACAAAACAAAAGTCAAAAACAGTAAGTGCACAATTCTTTATAGTTCCACATAGTGTATCTTGTATTCTTTGGGTTAATTTTAAGATCTCTTAATTCCATGCTGATTTAGCTCTTCTAACTGACTATGTTGATATCCATTGAATTGGATCAGTATAAGTCCCCTTCATTATACAGATATGACAAGCAGTACACAGAACTTTTCATAAGTTTCCCAGATAACACAGTCAATGCTAGAAGTAGAATCAAATCACAAATTATGAAGGCATGATTTTATTCTGAATATCATAGCATAGATTATTGCACACATGTTATACAGATTTTTATTTTTAGATTCTTGGGATGATTACTCTTTCTTTCAACTTGATGGGATAGGAAGCTGTGTAATTCCACATGCACTCAAATCTACCTTTACATTTTTGCAGATGTTTCCTTCCATAATTTTATAGTGCTCAGTGCAGATTATTCAAAGTTAAAGTACATTTAGTAATTTCTTATGCATTTTCCTTTCCCATGTAGATTTTGACTTGCAAAAAAGATATTACTCAGTCAATATCATATTTACATCTATCAGAAAATAATTGTAAAAATATTTAAAATTAGGAGTCTTTCTGCATTTATGGTTTTTTTGCATTTGCATGTTCAACAGGCAGCTAAATCCCCAAGGCTTAGTGGTGCATAGAAGAGCCTGAGTAATGCTTCTGCTTGTAAAATCAGATCCTGCTCTGCAGGAACATTTCCCAGAACTCAGGTCAGGAATCTCAAACCTACATGTAACTGCAGATCTGGAGACATACACCGCCTTTAAATGTACATGCATCTACATGTATGCTCTCATATACACATACACACATGAACACACAAACAGGAGCAGAGAAGAGACAGAAACATAAATTTAGATGGAGGGTACAATATACACACATGGTTAACACTAATAAAATCTAGCTAAGCATGGTGGCACATAATTTATCTTCTAGCATTTAATGGGCAGAAGCTGATGAATCTCTGAATTCAAAGCCAGACTGTTCTACAAGGTGAGTTCTGGGACAGCAAATTCTAATGAGTAAGACCCTGTCGGTAAAAAGAAACAAAGAAATAAGAATCTAATAGCAACAATGAGTTAAATAAGAGGAAAACATTTTAATCACTTGAATATTATGAAGGCATGATTTTATTCTGTGGAATATCATAGCATAGATTACTGCACACATGTCATACAGATTTTTTATTTTTAGATTCTTGGGATGATTACTCTTTCTTTAAACAACAAATGTTTATGGTAAGGTATTTTACTACATGAATACATAGGAAATTTTAAAAATACAGCAAATCAAGTAAAACCTCAGTAATCCACAATGTTGTTAAGGTAGCATTTTTTATTCCTTAGTGATATCTCCTGATAGCAATACATGCATTTAGTGTTTTTTTATTTTACCAAATTTGGTGACTTTTTTTCCTAAGCACTCCTTTTTTCCTTTGTATAGAGATATAAATGCAAATATAAATCAGCATTGTGTAGTCACCCTTGCCCACAATGCACCTTAGTTTTATTCCTGACCAATTTACACAGGGATTAATTAAGACCTTCCTCTTTTATACCAGCAATAGGCCAGCTTATAGCTCATGGCCGCCTGCTTTTGTCATTAGCTTTAGAAAAGATCTTGAATCCCTGCAGTCTGGCAGCCATGCACGCATGCGTGATTGGAGGGCTGTGCTGGCTCACTAGCACAGACTGGGGGTTGGGTGTGTTATTAGTCAAGTCTGTGCTGCAGATCCTGCTCACAGAAGAGGCAGCCAAAGATGTCTTTCACATCCACCCTAGGAATGGTCAGCAAGGCACTTCAGCAAACAAGGTCAGCTCTCATTTTTACCCCTTTTTTATTTCATAGGTAGACATGATTTGTGCACATTAACTATTGCACATTTATTGGGATTGGAGTATTATTCTATAGATCTCAAGTATTTGGTTCTGAATAATCAGATGAGAATGCTAGGAGATCAGGACATGGCTTCCTTTGTCCTGTACTGTATTGCGTTGGGTACAGTGCCACTCCCCTTGAACCTTCAATCTACCCTATTACTTCAGGATAAACATTAACATTTCAAAAAGTTGACAGTATTTTATTACATAAAAATAATATTCATAAGGGAAATTTAATTTGGTCTGCCATGCCCTGAAGGAGGGGAAGAGATAAAAGCACTTAAGGGTTAAAAGACAGATCATCATTAGAGAAAAGATACAACAGATAATAGTGGGTTTCACCTCCCAGCTTCTAAATGCATAAGAGGATCAGGTATATATGAGTCTTGACACTATGATACCTATAACACAGGAAGGGGGATTACAAAGTGGCTTTGAGAAATGTAGTGGACAGAGTAAATTTATGTGTGTGAACTACCAATTTGGGGAAATGTGGAGTGTCTTTATATATAGAGCTACAGCACAGTGATAGAGAAGTATAAATGTACAGTGATCTGCTTTGAATATCATTACAATGCTTCAATGTTTTTAGGAACTAGTTATTAGTATTTTTGAAATTTTGCCCAGGTTCAAGAATAAAATAGTGAATTGAGAAGTAATTTCTTTGGACATTTAACATATATTTTCTTCCCTTAACTCCAGATTTTTTTAGGGTATACTGTATAAAATTTATTAAAACCCATGGATTATCAGATGAAATTATGACAGTTAATATCAAGAACAAATGGAGAGTCAACATTTATTTACTTATTGTTAGTCAAACAAGAGGATTCTGCAAAGAAATGTTTTAATTTCTTACTTTGGGGATGTATAAGGCGAATTTTTAAAATAGCATATTTATAATATTGAATAATGGTATAAAAAAGAAAATTTTGCTATTTTTCAAGTAATCATTCTGCTAGTTTATATAAGGCCATTTAAAAATTATGAGAGGATGATAAAAAATAACAGAAACAGAATGTACCCTCCTGGATGGAAGAGTATCATCACTTTTCAGTCTGATCAGTGATTAACTCCAGATTTTAATTGAGTTTATCAGTTATGCAAAGTAGTAGAAAGAATTTTTTTTGACAATACTCTGACAGATAAATTCACAAGAGTGTGCCTTGCTTTTTGTTTTTGTTTGTTTACAGGCCTTACTGAAATTGTAATTTCTTTTTCATTTCAGAATGGTGTTGTATTTAATTTTTATTGAAAAATAATTTAAATACAGCTTATTATTATTAAAGTTTCCCTTTTATCTACTCCACACAGTTCCTCCCTGCCTACCCTACCTTCCAGATCAGCTCTTTTTCAATCTTTCACTAGAAAATCACACACAAGAGAAAACAACCAAACATAACAAAATAAAATATAATAGGATCAAAACCACCATACTGAGAGTGGACAAGGCAACCCAACAGAAGGAATAGTACCACAGGAGCAGGTACAATAATCAGAGACCCACTTGTTAACACATTCTGGAATGCCTTTCCAGAGTGTCCTGTACCCATGGGCTCGAGGGTCTTCCCCACTTTCTTTTCTATTAGTTTCAAGGTATCTGATTTTATGTGGAGGTTCTTGATCCAGTTGCACTTGAGCTTTGTACATGAGGGTAAGTATGGATGAATTTGCATTCTTCTACATGCTAGCTACAAGTTGAACCAGCACCATTTGTTGAAATTGTTTTTTTCCCCACTGGGTAGCCTTAGCTCTTTGACAAGAATCAAATGACCATAGGTGTGTGGGTTCATTTTTTGTCTTCAATTCTATTCCATTCATATACCTGACTGTCGCTGACCAATACCATGTAGTTTTTAATCACGATTGCTCTGTAGTACAGATTGAGGTCAGGAAAGGTGATTCTGTCTAAATTGTTTTTATTATTGGCAATATTTTTCACTATTCTAGGGTTTTTTGTTATTCCAGAAGAATTTGCAAGTTGACCTTTCTAGTTCTATGAATAATTGAATTGGAATTTTGATGGGGATTGAATTGAATCTGTAGATTGCTTTCAGCAAGATGGTCATTTTTACTATATTAGTCCTGCCAATTCATGAGCATGGGAGATGTTTGCATCTTCTGAGATCTTTGATTTCTTTCTTCAGAGACTTGAAGTCTCATCATACAGATATTTTACTTGTTTAGATACTCATACCAAGGTGTATCATATTATTTGTAACTATTGTAATGGGAGTTGTTTCTCTAATTTTGTTCTCAGCCTGTTTATCCATTGAGTAGTGGAAGACCACTGATTTGTTTTAGTTAATTTTATATTCAGCCACTTTGCTGAATTTTTTATTCAGGTTTGAATTTTTTTAGGAGTTATATGGGGGAATTTTTCAGGTAACTTTGGTGTACTATCATATCAGCTACAAATTGTTATGTTTTGACTTCTTCCTTTCCAATTTGTATCGCTTTGACATCCTTTTGTTTTCTAATTGCTCTGGCTAGGACTTCTATATTGAAGGGGTATAGAAAGAGTGGGCAACCTTTTCTAGTCCCTGATTTTAGTGGAATTGCTTTAAGTTTCTCACCATTTATTTTGATGTTGGCTATTGGTTTTTTGCTTTTGCTTTGTTTATGTATGGGCCTAGAATTTCTGATCTTTCCAAGATTTTTATCATGCAGGGCTGTTGGAATTTGTCAAATGCTTTCTCAGCATCTAATGAAATGATCGTGTTTTTTTTCTTTTAGTTTGTTTATATAGTGGATTATGTTGATGGGTTTCCTTATATTGAACCATCCCTGTATCACTGGGATGAAGCTTACTTGATCATGATGAATGATGGTTTTGATGTGTTCTTGGATTCGGATTGTAAGAATTTTATTGAGTATTTTTGCATTGCTATTCGTGAGAGAAATTGATCTGCCACTCTCCTTTGTTTGGTCTTTGTTTAGGTATCAGAGTAATTGTAGCTTCATAGAATGAATTGGGTAGCTTCATAGAATTACATTTCTGTTTTGTGGAAAAGTGTGAAGAGTGTCGGTATTTGGTCTTCTTTGAAGGTCTGATACAACTCTATACTAAAGTCATCTGGTCTTGGGAAATTTTTTATTTTTATATTTTGGTTTGGAGACTATTAATAACTGCTTCTATTTCATTATGGGTTATGGGACTGTTTACATTGTTTATCTGATCCTGATTTAATTTTGTTACCAGGAATCTGTTTGTATTTTCCATTTCATCCAGATTTTCCAGTTTTGTTGAGCATAGGCTTTTGTAGTATATTTTTTATTTCCTTGATTTAGTTGTTATGTCTTCCTTTTCATTTCTGATTTTGTTAATTTGGATACTGTCTCTGTGCCCTCTGGTTAGTCTAGCTAAGGGTTTATCTATCTTGCTGATTTTTTCAAAGTACCAGGTTCTGGTTTTGTTGATTCTTTGTATAGTTCATTTTGTTTAAACTTGGTTGATTTCAGTCCTGAGTTTATTTCCTAAGATCTACTCCTCTTCTGTACATTTGCTTCTTTTGTTGTAGAGCTTTCAAATGTGATGTCAAGCTGCTAGTGCATGCTCTCTCCAGTTTCTTTTTGGAGGAACTCTGACCTATGAGTTTTCCATGTAAGAATGCTTTCATTGTGTCCCATAAGTTTGGGTATGTTGTGGCTTTATTTCCATTAAATTCTAAAAAGTATTTAATTTCTTTCTTATTTCATCCTTGACCAAATTATCGTTGAGTAGAGTGTTGTTCAGCATCTACATGTATATGGGCTTTCTATTGCTTTTGTTGTTTTTGAAGATCACCAGTAATCTGTGGTGATCTGATAAGATGCATGGGATATTTGAATCTTCTTATATCTGCTGAGGCTTGTTTTGTGACCAATTATATGGTCAATTTTGGAGAAGGTACCATGACGTGCTGAGAATACACTATATTCTTTTGTTTTAGGATAAAATGTTCTATAGATATCTTTTAAATCTGCTTGGTTCATTTCTGGTAGTTTCATTGTTTCTCTGTTTAGTTTCTGTTTCCATGATCTTCCCATTGAAGAGAGAGTGATGTTGAGTCTCCCACTATTATTGTTTGAGGTGCAATATGTGGTTGTATCCTTAGTAAAGTTTCTTTTACATATGTGGGTGCCCTTGCATTTCTAGCATAGATGTTTGGAATTGAGAGTTCTACTTTGTAGATTTTCCCTTTGATGATTATGAAGTGTACATCCTTACTGTTTTCAATAACTTTAGTTTGAATGTTGATTTTATTCTATATTAGAATGGCTACTCCAGTTTGTTTCTTGGGACCATTTTTGGAAAATTTTTCAAGCCTTTTACTTTGAGCCTTTTACATTGTCATTGAGGTGGGTTTTTTATAAGCAGCAAAATGTTGGGTCCTATTAACGTATCCAGTTTGTTAGTCTGTGCATTTTCATTGGAGAATTGAGTCCATTGTTATTAGAAGAGATTAAGGAAAAATGATTGTTGCTTCCTGTAATTTTTGTTCTCAGAGGTGAAATTATGTTTATGTGGCTATCTTCTTTTTGGTTTTTTAATAGAAGATTATGTTCTTGCTTTTTCTAGGGTATAGTTTCCCTCCTGTTTGAGTTTTTCCATTTTTTATCCTTTGAAGGGCTGGATTTGTGTAAAGATGCTGTATAAATTTGGTTTTGTCATGGACTATCTTGTTTTCTCCATCTATGGTAATTGAGAATTTTTCTGGGTATAGTAACTTGGGCTGGCATTTGTGTTCTCTTAATGTCTGTATGATATCTGTTCAGAATCTTCTAGGTTTTATAGAATCTTGTGAGAGGTCTGGTGTAGTTATGATAGGTCTGCCTTTATACGTTACTTGATTGTTTTCCTTTATTGCTTTAGTATTCATTGTTTTGTGCATTTAGAGTTTGTTTATTTATTTATTTATTTATTTATTTATTTAAATTTTTATTTTCTATATTCTATGTTTACATGTGATGGGAGGAATTTCTTTTCTGGTCCAATCTATTTGGAGTTCTGTAGGCTTTTTGTATGTCCATGGGTATCTCTTCCTTTAAGTTAGGGAAGTTTTCTTCTATAATTTTGTTGAAGATATTTACTGGCCCATTAAGTTGAAAGTCTTCACTCTATTCTATACCTATTCTCCTTAGGTTTGGTCTTCTCATTGTTTGCTGGATGTGTTGGACCAGGAGCTTTTTGTATTTTGCATTTTCTTTGACTTTTTTATAAATGTTTTTTATGGTATCTTCTGCACCTGAGGCTCTCTTTTCTATCTCTTGTATTCTGTTGGTGATGCTTGCATCTAAGATTCCTGATCTCCTTCCTAGGTTTTCTATATCCAGAATTGACTCCCTTTATGATTTCTTTATTATTTCATCTTCCATTTTTAGATCCTGGATGGTTTTGTTCAATTCCTTCACCTGTTTGGCTGTGTTTTCCTGTAATTCCTTAAGGAAATTTTGTGTTTCCTCTTTAAAGGCTTCTAGATGTTTAGGTGTGCCCTCTTGTATTTCTTTAAGGGAGTTATTTATGTCCTTTTTAATGTCCTCTATCAGCATCATGAAATGTGATTTTAAATTCAAGTCTTGCTTTTCTGGTGTTTTGGAATATTCAGGACTTTCTGTAGTGGGAGAAATGGGTTCTGATGATGCCAAGTAGCTTTAGATTCTGTTGGTAGCTTTCTTGCCCTTGCCCTTTGCCTTCTAGTTATTTCTGGTGTTAGTTGGTCTTACTGTCTCTGGCTGGACGTTGTCCCTCCTCTGGGCCTGTAAGCCCGTATCAGCATTCCAATGATGTCAGATCTCTCCTGGTGGGACTTATGCACAGAGGTCTATGGAGCAGACTCAGCTTCAGGGTTCAAATGGAGACCAGAGGATCCTGTCTCAGCTGCTACTCATTTCCCCATTCAGTGTGTTCCTAGCCTGTCTTTTTCATACAGTTTTGACAGAAAATGGAGATTATCACCTCCAAGGCCAGAAGTGAAAACTCTCCTGGAAGCCAAGTTCTCTCCTGGCAGAACCCATACATGGAGGGCTGTAGAGCCACCCCAGCTCCAGGGGGCAGATTACAAACAGCTAGCCATGTCTTTCTTAGAAGTCAATACGTGTCTAGTAAATGGTTGAAACTCCACTTATATATTACAGCTTTATTTTTTATAGGTACATTTATTAGTTTTTCTGTATTTTTACAATATGTAATGTCTTATTCAAAACATCCTGTCTAATGCCAGTGAGTTCAAATTTACTCTCTACTTTTTTTTTCTTTTTTTTTATTATCATTTTTTTTATTTTCTATATTCTTTGTTTACATTCCAAAGGCTTTCCCCTTTCCCAGGTACCCCCCACCATATGTCCCATAATTCCTCTCCCCCCCATGCTATTCCCCACTCTTCCCCCCCCCCCCACGATTTCTCTGTTCTGGGTCTACAATACTGGATCCAATCTTTACAGGCACAGGGTCCTCTCCTTTTTTTCTTCTTGAGAGTCATTTGACTTGCTAATTGTGCCTTGAGTATTTAGGGCTTCTGGGCTCATTAATATCCACTTATCAGTGATTGCATTTCGTGTGTATTCTTTTGTGATTGGGTTAGCTCACTTAGGATGATAGTTTCCAGATCTAACCATTTACCTACAAATTGCATGAATTCATTATTTTTAATTGCTGAGTAGTACTCCATTGTATAAATATACCACATTTTCTGTATCCATTCCTCCTTTGAGGGATATCTGGGCTCCTTCCAATTTCTGGCTATTATAAACAAGGCTGCTATAAACATAGTGGAGCATGTGTCTTTGTTGTATGCAGGGGAATCCTCTGGGTATATGCCCAGGAGTGGTATGCCAGGGTCCTCTGGGAGTGGCATGCCCAATTTTCTGAGGAACCGCCACACTGATTTCCAGAGTGGTTTTACCATTTTGCAATCCCACCAACAGTGGAGGAGTGTTCCTCTTTCTCCACATCCTCGCCAGCACTTGTTGTCTCTCGAGTTTTTAATCTTAGCCATTCTGACTGGAGTGAGGTGGAATCTCAGGGTTGTTTTGATTTGCATTTCCCTGATGACTAATGATGTTGAACATCTCTTAAGGTGTTTCTCGGCCATCCGAATTTCTTCTGGTGAAAATTCTTTGTTTAGCTCTGTACCCCATTTTTTGATAGGGTTATTTGGTTCTTTGGGGTCTAACTTCTTGAGTTCTTTGTATATATTGGATATTAGCCCTCTGTCGGATGTGGGGTTGGTGAAGATCATTTCCCACGTTGTTGGTTGCCGTTTTGTCTTTCTGACAGTGTCCTTTGCCTTACAGAAACTTTGTAATTTTATGAGGTCCCATTTGTCAATTCTTGATCTTAGAGCATAAGCTATTGGTGTTCTGTTCAGGAACTTTACCCCTGTGCCCATGTCCTCCAGGGTCTTCCCAAGTATCTTTTCTAATAGTTTCAGTGTGTCTGGTTTTATGTGGAGGTCCTTGATCCACTTGGAGTTGATCTTAGTACAAGGAGATAAGAGTGGGTCAATTCGCATTCTTCTGCATGTTGACCTCCAGTTGAACCAGCACCATTTGTTGAAAAGGCTATCTTTTTTCCACCGGATGGTTGTGGCTCCTTTATCAAAGATCAAGTGACCATAAGTCTGTGGGTTAATTTCTGGGTCTTCAATCCTATTCCATTGATCTACCTGCCTGTTGCTGTACCAATACCATGCGGTTTTTAACACAATTGCTCTGTAGTACTGCTTGAGGTCAGGGATATTGATTCCCCCAGAAGTCCTTTTATTGTTGAGAATAGTTTTAGCTATCCTGGGTTTTTTGTTGCTCCAGATGAATTTGAGAATTGCTCTTTCTAGATCTATGAAGAATTGATTTGGGATTTTGATGGGGATTGCATTGAATCTGTAGATTGCTTTTGGCAAGATGGCCATTTTTACTATATTGATCCTGCCAATCCAGGAGCAAGAAATATTTTTCCATCTCCTGAGGTCTTCTTCGATTTCTTTCTTCAGGGACTTGAAGTTCCTGTCATACAGATCTTTCACTTGTTTGGTTAGAGTTACGCCAAGGTACTTTATGTTGTTTGTGGCTATTGTGAAGGGTGTTATTTCCCTAACTTCTTTCTCAGCCTGCTTGTCCTTTGAGTACAAGAAGGCTACTGATTTGCTTGAGTTAATTTTATAACCAGCCACGTTGCTGAAGTTGTTTATCAGCTGTAGAAGTTCTCTGGTGGAGTTTTTTGGATCGCTTAAGTAGACTATCATATCATCTGCAAATAATGATACTTTGACTTCTTCCTTTCCAATTTGTATCCCTTTGACTTCCTTATGTTGTCTGATTGCTCTCGCTAGAACTTCAAGTACTATATTGAAAAGATATGGAGAGAGAGGACAGCCTTGTCTAGTCCCTGATTTTAGTGGAATTGCTTCAAGTTTCTCTCCATTTATTTTGATGTTGGCTACTGGTTTGCTGTAGATTGCTTTTACTATGTTTAGGTATGGGCCTTGAATTCCTGCTCTTTCCAAGACTTTTAGCAACTCTCTACTTAATCCACTGTCAGATTCAGGGTATCAGGTCTTATGTTACATTACTTGATCCTTTTGGGGGATAATTTGGAGTGTAATAAATAAAGATCTAATTTCATTCTTCTATCTGTAGCTATCCAGATTGATCAGAATCATTTAGTAAAAATTTTTAAATTTTGTTCAACAAACACGTGACTGTATCAATATGGGATTATATGTGAATCACCATTTTTATTCAGGTGACCAGAGTAATAAGTTTTATGCCGTACTGTGTAGATTTTGTCACTTCACCTAGGTAGCACCATGGAAAATCTGTGATCTTGCTCATTCCATTAGGCCAATAATTTAAGATTTTTATTTCTGTCTTAGTATTTTTGTTTGATTGCATTTAGTTTTTTCAGTACAATTGTTTTGCTTTTTCTCTAATTTTTTTTGGCAAAGTGATGCTTCATATTCTCATATGAAATTAAAATTACAATTTTAATTATCTATGAAGTATTTTCCTGGAGCATGTGTATATATGACTTGTGTGTAATTGTAGGTATATACATGCACAGTGTACCTGTTAAGTTCAGCAGATAACTTCTGGGAACGGGTTCAGTTTCCTCGATGTGGCTTCCAGATACCTAACTTAGGTCTCTAAGCTTGCTTGGCAGGTACATGGCCTGGCATGGTTATATGTTCTTGCTCAATTCACTTTTCCCCCAATAATTTATATGTTTATTCATTTTATATCCCACTCACTGACCCATCTCCCGGTTTGACATTCACACACTCCTTTCTGCTACACCTCCTTCCCCTTACCTTTGGTGAGGCAGGATTCCTCACTAGGTATTGCCCTACCATGCCACCTCGAATATGTGAAGGTCTAGACTCATCCTCTCCCACTGAAGTCAAAAAGAAGCCTGTACAAAGGAATGGATTCCACAACACGCAACAGATTTATGGTCAGCTTCTACCCCAGTTGTTGTAGGACTCACATGAAGACTGAGCTCCACATCTGCTACATGTAGCAGGAGGCCTAATTCCATTCCATGGGTGATTCAGTCTCTGAGAGACCAGAGTATCCAGGTTTGATGATTCTATTAATATTTCTGTGGAATTGCTATCCACTTCTCAGCCCTCAATCCATTCCCAAACTCTTCCAAAAGATTTCTTGTACTTTAAGCAAAGTTGCACTGTGGGTATCTACATGTATTTCTGTCTCATGTTTTGTGGAGCCTCTCAGAGGAGAGTCATCCTAGGTTTCTGTCAGGAAGAATCATAGAATATAATTAATAGTGTCAGGGATTGGTTCTTGCCCATGATAACTCTCTCAATTTTGTCAGGTTATTGTTTGGCCATTACCTGGATATCTGCTTCATCTTTGTCCCTGCTTTTCTTATACATGGGACATATTTTGCATAGAAAGTTTTCAGTGTTGGTTGGTCTCCTTGTTCCTCCAGGTACATTCCTGACTGGAAACTGGAATTAGTCCATTCAGGCTCTATATCACCCATGTGGAATTTAAATTATAACACATCATTATCTTCTCTCTTTTGTAATTTAACTACGTACTGGCCTGAGTTTTCATCTGCCCTAGGGGAACAGGCTCCCTTGTCCACAGGTTGAAATGAAAAGAATGAAGCTTAGGTGTGCCAGGTGGTTTGGAGAGGAACTTGGTTACATATTACTTACAAATAACAGAAAATTATTCTTACTTAAGATCAAACTTTGATAAATTTAAAAATACAATAAACTACCTAAAATAAAAAATACTAAATTTACAATGATGTATGATTTTAATGAGCTACACTTCCAATATTTAAAAAAATATAAAGTGCTCTATACTCAATAGAAATAGTATAGTCATTGTCAATAAGATATTTGATGGAACCTGTAGAGGAATTTGTGGGTAGATAGGATGTTGCTTCTCTAAAACCATTGGTATGGTTACTTCTGTTATTCATACTATGATATTTAGTGTTATAGCTTCATGTTAATAATCCTATTCTACATTGCATGTAAATATAATATCAAGTACATTAGAAGATAATGATAACCAAACCTGGATCCTGAGAATAATCAATATTGATGTCATCCTGAATTTTCTTTCTAATGCAATTACCAACTCTTTCTATACCTTGAATTCTATTTCAAATTATCTTTTAAGAAAGTTTTACTAGAATTATTTGACATATAACAACTTTAAATTTTTGAATGTACAGAATGTGGATTTTAGACAACAGGGGAAAATTTTAACTAAAGCTCACAGAAAATAGAAAAAAAAATATCAATTAAATGCCCAAGAGATTTTGTTTTTGATATCAACTAAATATTTGAGAAATTTGGATGACTCTTAAGAACATTGCAATTGTGGATATTTGGAATGCTAAAGATCCAAAACCAGAATCTCTTAGGCACTTATTATCCTCATTAGAAACTTACCACGAAATGCTCTCTCAGTTAACACCCTTTCAATTAGCTTGTTAAACGTTTGGAATTTGTTAACAGATAACTAGCTAAAGAACCATCACATGAATGTTAAGATAGACTAACAAGTATTATATAAAACATATGGTGACTATTTTCTCACTTTCCATACCCAACTCTATGTATACCCTCCATTCTGTCTCATAATATCTATCATAATTTAGGAAAGCATTCATTGAAATTTTGTATATATTCAGTCCAGGGAGTGGTACTAGCAGAAGTTGTGGCCCTGTTGGAGTAGATGTGTCACTGTGGGTATGGGCCTTAAGCCCCTCATCCTAGCTGTCTAGAGGCAGTATTCAGCTAACAACATTCAAAGAAATAGAACTCTGAGTTGTGCCTGAACTATGCCAGACTGAATGCTATCATGCCCCTACTTTAATGATAATGGACTGAACTTCTGTAAGCCATCCCCAATTAAATGTTATCCCTTACAAGACCTGCATTGAAAAATACCAACTTCTTAGGCAGTATATACCATGCATGTCTTTTGGGGTCTGAGTTACCTCACACAGGATGATATTGTCTAGTTCTAACTATTCACCTGCAAATTTCATTGTGTCCTCATTCTTAATAGATAAATAGTAATCTGTTGTGTAAATGAAACACATTTTCTGTACCCATTCTTCTGTCGTGGAACATCTGGGTTGATTCCAGGTTCTGGCTATCACAAACAAGGCTGCTGTGAACAAAGGGGAACATGTGTCCCTGTGGCATTGCTGGGCATCTTTTGGGTTTATATCCGAGTAGTATAGCTGCAATTTCAGGTACATCTGTTTCTAATTTTCTGAGGAATGTGCAGAGTGGATTTGCCAATTTGCAATTCCACAAACTGTTCCCCTTTCTCCACATCTTCACCAACATGTGCTTGACCAACTTGAGTTTTTGATCTTAGCCAATCTGATTGATGTAAGATAGACTCTCAGGGTTGTTTTGATTAGCATTTCTTGATGACTAAAGACTTCAAACATTTCTTTAAGTGATTCTCATCCATTCAAGATCCCTCTGTTTGAATGCTCCATTTATCTTATATCTCATTTTTGATTGGGGTGTTCATTTTCTTGATAGTTAGCTTCTTTTGTTCCTAACATATTTTGGATATTAGCTTTCACAGATCACCCCAGTTGGGCATGGGGGTCCCTGAGATAAGAATCTTTAAAGTCTAAGTGGGTAAAGAATTGGTGGTGATAAGCAGAAAAACAGATGGGGTTTGAGTCTGAGAGTATTTTGTAGTTATTAAGTGTTGGATTTTATATACTAAAAGTCAAACATAACAACTCTTAGATACTGTATCTAGTGAACCAATCACTAATATCAACAAAAATCATTTGGAATTGTAAAATATAATAATCATCTGAGCATTATAACTATGAAACTATATGTTTAGTGAATCACAAACAGAATAGGTAACATCATTATTAATAATATAAAGTATCAAAATATAACAATTTAAAAGAATGTATGTACTATGGCAGTTGTTTTAGGCTAGTGGCATATTTTTACAAGCTGTTTAGTAAATCTTTATGGTCATTGTTTTTAACTGTTGAACTAACTTTTTAGGCCCATGTGGCTAATTATTATTTCATATCATATGTTTGATTTTTAATAAATCTTTACCATATAAATTCAAACTACTTCAATTTTTAATTAAGGCTTTTTATCATATATCATAAGTCACCTTTGATGACATATATACCCACATGAAAATTTATTGTGAAAGTTTTATCTATCATAATAATTTTGTAAATGATTTGAAAAGTAAAGCATTGATTTTCTCGGAGATAAGTTCATGTTAGTGACCCCATTTCAAGGGATAGTTTCATAACCATTATTTTAGATCATGGTCTAGGCTACCAGGAACTGGTAACTAAGAAAATGAATGAAAGAAAACAAAACAGAAAAATTGTCATGATAACTATGGCTCAGACAATGTTCTCATTGTATTCTCATCGATTGTATGTTCTCAGACAATAGACAAACTATGTTTGTTATCTCAGAGAGGTTTACAACTGGTTTGAGGGGACCTCTTTTTTTTTTAAATATAATGTCTCACTCTGTGGAACTTGTTAAACAGATTTTACTGGGGTTGGTGTGGTATCTCTCTCTTTTTTATTTTTTAATTGAAGCTCATAATTTTTTTCTTTTGGATGTAGAGATGGTGGAAAATATTAGTTGGAAGATGACTAGAAAAATAAGCAAAAAAGGACTATTTTTGTGGCCATAGCAACAACATGATCTAATGTAGTCAACAGAGTTTAATGATCATAAACCAGAGTTAAAAGACTGAGCCAAATGTTTTATGTCAGCAGGTTTAAAATGTATTTTGTTCATAGTGGAGATTTGGGTTTGTAATTGAGCCATATCATAAGTGATATCGTTGTCTTTTTAAATTTTTAACAAATGATTTTTAGTAAAAGTTTAATAAAGTTTAATGACTTTTATTATAGTGTAATGCATTGTACAGACGTATCAAAAGATGGCATTGCCCTTGGTAGAAAACTGAACTTTAATTTTTTTTTTATTTTTTGTCTTAATGTCAAAGCTACATCTTCTAAAGCATCAAGTTTTGCTCTTAATTTTTTAATCTATAATTTATTCTTTTGACAGCATTAAAGAGACGTTTTTATTTAAATCATCAGGAAAATATGTAGTCTTTATATCGGAGACTATTGAAACTGTAAGTGAAGAAAGAATGGCAACCACAGCACCAATGTCTAAAACTAAAGCTGTGACAAAACGCTTTGGTATAATTAGCTCATTAAACCTTTGAAATGTTTGTAAAAACTACATTATCTAACCAAGCATCATCTTTTCAATCGACAGGAGGCATAACATAAGAAGTTCTTTGTAATAACAGAATAACTGAATAATTTTTCATTTAGATAGGATCAACATAATTAGTTAGAATACATTTGGAACAGTTGACCTGATAAGATTGTTCTCTTACTAATTTTTAAATCTGAGGACTGTCTAGCCAGTGATTGCCAAAGGAATGTTCTTAGATTCTTTAGGCTTTTTTTTTTGAAGGACCATGTTGGTTGTAGCAAAAAGTTTAAATAATCTTGGAAAAACATTAGAAATATTATGTGGAGAAGAGAGAGCAAGTTTCTTTATTTTTATACTATTTTTCTTGTCTTTTATTTGCGGGGGGGGGATGATAGAGGTTTTTTTGGGTGGAAGGATCGAATAAGTCTGTCTGGGATCTAGATTAGGTATTTTTTGTGGGAAAGCACATGAATATCTTCTTTTCAAGGTGATTAAATATACCTGGCCCTTTCTAGGTGTCTGTTAAAACATCCTTCTACATCACTAAAGAAATAACAGTCTGTACTGTTTTTGCATAGGAGTAAAAGTTTTGTCGTCTGTATTCAGGTGTTTAATGGTAAATAATGTATCGTTTAATAATTGATGATGCAAATAGTAATTATGTCTAGATTTTAATCTTTGAAGTTGTACCTTAAAATTTTGATGAACATTTTTTATGATAGCCTGAATTTGGGGGTTAAATGGAATTGTCCTAATGGATCTAAAACCTTGATCTACAATTTTTTGACAAAGAGTGGGATGATTTTTTTTTATACCTTGGGGGAGAACTTTTTACTTGATATCTTTGAAATGGCTTTGGAAAATTAATAGAAGGAATGTTGAAAGAAAATCTTTATGTGTCTTCTGGTTCTAACTTTATATTGAAAAAACAATGTATTAAATCTATAACTAAAATATAATAAGTTTATGGAATAGCTACTGGAAATGGAAGTCTTGATTGTAAAGCTCTCATATCATGTAATGTTTTACTAACAGTACTAAGATTTGTAAGAGTCTATTTGTCTGACTTTGGTGGTAAACATAGGAGCATTTCTTGTACTGTTAGACTTTGTAATATGTCTTTTTTGGGGGGGAGCCCAGAGCCCGCTTTATTAAATTCCCTGGGTGAGTCTTCTGCCCCTGCTCTGACCTTGGCCCCAGCCAGTCAGAAGCTCACAGTGGCCAGGAGATCCAGCTCCTGGCTGCCCCGGCTCCTAACGCTGCAGCTGCACAGAGTTAGGAGGAACAGAGTTGGCTCGCTGTGCTGTCTGTGAGGCCAGCGGTTCAGGGGAGGGGCAAGGACATCGGCAGGGGTCTAGTCTTCAGCAGCGTTGCTCTCGCTAATGCATCAGCTTCAGAGGCCTTCTGGAGTAGCAGACATTGTCTTTCAGGAGTGGAGACCCCACGGCCATCCCCACCTTGTTCCAACGGTGGCCTTTCTTGTAGATGGGCTTGACGGACTTGGGAGCCCAGCAAGTCGGATAGCAGTTGAGCTTGGGTTTATCTTTGGTAAGCATCCTTCTGGAAGCTGTGGTCTGTGATTTGGGAACAGACCTGCTCGATGAGCCATCTTCACACACTCTTCGATTTTCCAGTGCTCTTCCTGGCATAAGCCTGTGACCCTCCGGGGCAGCATGCCTCCCTGAGGCCGGATGAACTGACTGAGCAGCAGCACATCCTCATAGGTATATTTGTGCTTCAGGTTCCAGCGGCAGATGGGGCCCTGGCCTGTGGGGTTAGGGGGATCTGGAATCGCCTTGGGAGTTTCTGTGATTCGGCCTTCAATTACAGTCGTCTTCCCTTCTTGGATCTTCACCACTTCTCTCAACCCGAGAGCTGGAAGCCATAACCAGCCTGTCACGGCAGGGCCTGCCATGAATGCTTGGAGCTGCCGCCCGCAGCTGGACACCAGAGCCCTGAGGGCCGCGAGGGCCGCCATCTTGGAACACACCTCATAATATGTCTTAATTGTAGTTGTTCTTCTATTAATTATTTTAGAACCTGCACCTTTTTTTTTTTGAGTTAGGGGCCACTGACTCTTTTATACAGGCTCTTCCTTAATCTATGAAATTTTATCTTTATATAACTTATCATTGGCCCTTATAAAATATTGATCATTTTAATTTTTATGTGTGGTAAATTTACTTTCATTTCCCCCCTAAGATATCTCTTCCCCATAAGGAAAATGGCAACGAGAAAGTAATGTAAGGTTAAAAAGTACCCACTTTGTCTTTATATTTTCATGTCTGGATTAAACTAGTCTCAATTTTACAAGAATAGAGATGGTGTGAACTGTAGGCCATGTCCCAGGCCAGTCCTTTTCTGTAATGTAAGACCTATATGCTCCTGTGTCAAATAATCTTTGGATATATTCTTTTTACTTTTATAGTTTTTAAGGATCTTTGTCTACTAATTTTCTGAGTCCAGGCTGTCACTTTAGTGGATCCAATCCCTTCATCCTCTCTAGTCTGTTTTAATATTGGGTTGGGGAGGTGTATATAAGGGAGTAGTATTATCTGTGCTACCTGTTTTTTTTAATCCAATTGTTTTATTGGATATATTCTATACTTACATTTAATTTCCCTTTTTCTGGTTCCCTACCCCACAAAGGTCCCACATGCCCTTTTCCCTCCCCATCTACTCTTTCCCACTTCCCTGTTCTGGTATTCCCCTACACTGTTGCTTTGAGACTTTCCAGCACCAGGGTCCACTCCTTTCTTCTTGTTGGACATCATTTGGCATGTGGATTGTGTCTTTGGTGTCCCAATATTCTAGGCTAATATCCACTTATCAGTGAGTGTATACCATGGGTATTCTTTTAAGACCGGGTTACCTCTCTTAGTAAGAGGATTACTAAGTGAGCTCCATCCATTTCTCTAAGAATTTCATGCATTCATTGTTTCTAAAGGCTGGACAGTACTCCATTGTGTATATATATACCACATTTTTTGTATCCGTTCTTCCATTGAGGGACATCTGGGTTCTTTCCAGCTTCTGACTATTATAATTAAGGCTGCCATGAACATAGTGAAGCATGTATCCTTATTGCATGCTGAGGAACCTTCTGGGTATATGCCCAAGACTGGTATGGCTAGGTCCTCTGGAAGTACCATGTCCAGTTTTCTGAGGAATGGCCAGAATGATTTCCTGAGTGGTTGTATCAGCTTGCAGTCCCACCAGCAGTGGAGGAGTGCTCCTCTTTCTCCACATCCTTGCCAACACCTGCTGTTTCCTGAGTTTTTAATCTTAGCCATTCTGACTGGTGTGAGGTGAAATCTCAGGGTTGTTTTGATTTGCATTTCTCTAATGACTAATGTGTTGAAATGAACATTTTTAAGGTGTTTCTCAGCCATCCAAATTTCTTCAAGTGAAAAGTCTTTGTTTAGCTCTGTACGCCATTTTTGATAGGGTTATTTGGTTTTCTGGGGTCTAACTTCTTGAGTTCTTTGTAAACATTGGATATTAGCCCTCTGTCAGATGTAGGGTTGGAGAAGAACTTTTCCCAATTCATTGGTTGCCAATTTGTCCTTTTGACAGTGTCTTTTCCCTTACAGAATCTTTGTAATTTTATGAGGTCCCATTTGTCTATTCTTGATCTTAGAGCATAAGCTACTGGTGTTCTGTTCAGGAACTTTCCCCCTGAGCCAATGTCCTCAAGGGTCTTCCCCAGTTTATTTTCTATTGATTTTAGTGTGTCTGGTTTAATATGGAGGTCCTTGATCCAATTGGATTCGAGCTTAGTACAAGGAGATAAGAGTGGATCAATTCTCATTCTTCTGCATGTTGACCTCCAGTTGAGCCAGCACCATTTGTTGAAAAGACTATCTTTTTTCCACTGGATGTTTTCAGCTCCTTTGTCAAAGATCAATTGGCCATAGATGTGTGGGTTCAATTCTTGGTTTTCAATCCTATTCCATTGATCCACCTCCTTGTCACTGTACCAATACCATGCAGTTTTTAACACTATTGCTCTGTAGTATTGCTTGAGATCTGGGTTTTTTAATGTAGTTATATTGTTTTCTTAATGGCCTAATCATAATTTTTACCTCTCCCAGCAAGTCTGAATCAATCACTCTAGGTAAGTACGGTAATCTTTTCTTATAACTTAAAGTTTTCCCTCTTATAAGACCAAAGATGGCAGACAATATTGGCCCTTTAAATCTTGGATCTAATTGCACTCCCTCATAGAGAGAGTATATAATCTTTGTCTACTATAAGATCTAATCTTGTATTTTTTGGTATTGCTCTGAATAAGCTTAAGATGTTAAACTAGGGGCAAGATGATTTAGTTTGCTTTTATCTTTCTCTATTTTTTTTTAATTTTGGGGGCAGAGGGCATGCCCTTCACCCTATTTTTTGCCTCTTTTTCTTTCACAGGTGTTCCATTCTTATTGAATTTTGATTTACATTCATTTCTCTAATGTTTTCCCCTCTTATACCAATGACATAACCCCAGAGATTGGTCTTTTTATTTTTATTTTTTGAAATCTGACCTTCTATTTTACAGTCGTGGCTCATATATCTTTGTTGGCTGCAAGAAAAGCACAAAATCTTTTGGTTTCTTTCTCCTTATAAGATCTGAACATAGATGTGAAAATGTTGCCCTTGCATTGTTGTAGCATAGGCCATACCCTGGACCACTATTGGTGAGGCATCTATACATGTTTTGATTAATCTTGTATAGTTCCTGGTTTTATGATTGGTCTCATCGGTTCCTGCCAGAGAATATTGGCATTTTTCCATGTAAGTTGTTTTAATAAGATATCAGAGCCGTCCGAGGGAGGATGTGCCAGGGTCCAGCTTCAACACAGGATCAGAGTTCTCAATTGGAAGCAGGGATATTTGGAAGGTGCATAATAAATATACACAGACTATTTTTTGGGTAGAAGCTGACAGGCAATTTTTCAAGGCTTAAAGTTTCTTTTCTCATTCTCTGCTCTCTTTCTTGCTCATTTGTTGCAGCTTGAGATGTCCACACTCTGCATTCTGCACACTCTGCTTTTCTCCTGTTTGCTTTTCTTTTCTTACACTCTATTGCTCATACCCACTTCTGTGTGTTTCCCTTTCACTCACACACCCACTCTTCATACAAACACACACCTCACACACACACCACGTGTACTCTCTTCTTACACACCTATACACTCTTCACACACATCTCACACACACACACCACATGCACTCTCCCTTCACTCACACACACACTCTTCACACACATCTCACATCCTCTCTTCACTCACTCTTCACAAGCTCTTCTCATGCTCTCTGCATTCACACTCTCCCTTGCTCTTCACATGCTTACTACTCACTCTCTATATGCTCTCTACATTCTCTAAATTCTCTCTACATTCTCTCTATAGTCTCTCTAAATGTTCTCTGCATTCTCTCTACATTCACTCTACATTCTCTCTACATTCTCTTCTCATGCTATCTCACCTTAATGCCCCAGTCTTTTATTGATACTCCAAAAGCAGATAAAAAAGACATTGTATAGTCATTGTCAAATCATAGTCAAAAGAATAACCATGTCCTACAAAGAAGCAAGAATTGCAATTGTACCCCAAAGTTTCAAGCTTCTCTATTCCCAGGCCTATAGCCAGAGTAATAATAATTGCAAACATCATTTTTTAAACTTTAACTATATTACTTTTGAGCTCAGAGCTCTGAGGCCAGCTACTTGCACTTTAACAACTATACTTTCTATCATATGACTCAATACTCCCAGGAATAAGTCTCTGTTTTTGGACTGTGAATGTCTCATGATTTTTACCTCCTCATCATCTTAACTCGATGTGTCTCTATGGGGAAGTCTGTAGCAATCTTGACAAGGTTCTATTCTTTAACTGAAAAAGTTTCTTAGTAAAAGGAGAGAGAAAGCTTAACTGCTTCAACCATCATGTTGAGTGTCAGCTGTCACAGACCACCCCAGTCATGTATCAGGATCCCTGGGATGAGGGTCTTTGAAATATAGGTGATTAAGGATTTGGTGGTAACAGAAACAAACACGAAGGCAGTATGAATCTGAGTATATTTGTAGCTCTCAAGTAGGGGATTTTATACATTAATAAACAAACATAGCAACTCTTAGAAACTGTATCTAGTGAAACAAAAATAATTTGGCAAAATAAGATACAAAAATCATCTGAGCATTATAATTCTGAAACAATATGTTTAGTGTATCAAAAACAGAAGAGTTAACATCATTGTTAATAATATAAATCATCAATATACAACTATTTAAAAGAATGTATTTAATAGGGCAGTCATGTAAGGCTAGTTGCATATTTTTAAGAACAGGTTAATAAATATGGTCAGTGTTCTTAACTGCTGAGCTAACTTCTTAGCCCTATGTTGTTAATTATTATTTAACATCTAATGTCTGATTTTTATATAAATCTTTAACATATAAATTTAATACATATATATATATATATTTTAATTAAGGCCTTTTATTACCATATATCGAAACCCACCACTGATGACACATGTGTAGTCATATGAAATTATTCTTGTGAAAGTTTTTATCTATCATAATAATTTTGTAAAGGATTTAAAAATTAAGCAATTGTTTTCTCAGAGATAAGGTCATGTTAGTTACCACATCTCAAGGTATGGTTTGTACCCATTATTTTTGTTTAAAATCATGGTCTAGGCTACCAGGAATTTGTAACTAAGAAAAGGAATGAAAGAAAACAAAACAGAAAAATTGCCATGGGAACTACAGCTCAATATGTTTATTTCAGCAGAGAATTCCACAACTGGTTCCAGGAACCCTCCTTCTTTTGAAGGATATTGCCTCAGTCTGTGAATCTTGTCACATAGATTCTACTGGGGTTGGTATGGCAATTAGCCCTCTATCAAATGTGGAGTTAGTGAAGATTTTTTTCTCAATCTGTAGGTTGAAGTTTTGTCATATTGACTATGTCCTTTGCCTTACAGAAGCTTTCTAGATTCATGAATCCCATTTATCAGTTCTTGATTTTAGAGCCTGCGCCACTGGAGTTCTACTTTGGAAACCCCCTTCCCCTCCCCCAGGCCAATGAGCTAGAATCTCTTTCCTACTTTCTCTTCTATTATACACAGTGTATCAGGATTTAGTGGATATTATCATAAAAATGTACAGAATACCCAGAATACAATTCAAAGAACTCAAGAAGGTTAACAAACCAATGAGTACCTGTAAGAATATCTCAATTCCACTTGAGAGTAAGAAAGCATTTCTGGGGTGTGGGGATAGGAAAGGACCAAGGTGGGAAAGTGAACAGTGAGAGGAAGAGAGGAACACAGTCAGTTTTTTTTTTGGGGGGGGTATTTGGGAGAGAACCAGATTGAAGACCTGAAGGCCAGGAGAAAAAATATAAACAGGCAACCTTGGGAGGTAGGAAGTAGGGGAACCCTCCATAATGTACCACAGACTGAGAGATGAGAGACTGCCAGGACTCAAAGGGAGAGACAGTAGATGAAATGACCTACAGTGTGTAGAGGGAACATATAGAGTCTACCACCAGTAGAAAGACAGGGCACCAACTGGAGGGATGGAGTTGCCAACCCATAGTCAAAATTTTTTAACCAGGATTGCTCTAGTCTAAAAGAACTACAGGGACAAAAATTGAGAAGGGCCTGAGAGAAAGGAGGTCTAGTGACAGGGCCAAATTGGGATCTAACTCAAGGAAAGGCCCCAATAGTCTGCCACTATTACTGGTATTATAGTGTGCTCACAAACAGGAGCCTATCATGACTGCCCTCTGAAAGCCCAAAAGGGCAGCTGAAAGTGTCAGATGCAGATATATACACAAAACCACTGGACAGAAGCTGGTGATCCCTGTGGTTGAATTAGGGAAAATATGTAAGAAGTTCGGGAAGACAAGTAGTCTCAGATAACCATGACCTCCAAGATCACTCAGACAATAAGCAACCAACTAGCAAGCATATGCCAGCTGATATGAGCCCCCCAACACATATACAAGAGAGTACTACTTGGTCTGAACTCAGTGAGATATGATGCACCTAACCCTCAAGAGATTTGATGCCGGGTGGAGTGGAGACATCATCTTGGAGACAAGGGGATGAGGTATGGGATATGGATCAGTCAGAGAGCAGACTCGTAAGGGAATACAGACTGAACTGCAAAACAAGATTAATGAATAACAATAATAAAAACCTTTCATTTGTCTTGGTGTGTGTTCATATCAGTAAAACTATCTCCTTTTAAGGAAGCTTTATATGATTGTATGTTATCTAACCTGGGAGTGGCACTATTAGAAGGTATGCCCTTTTGGAGTAGTGGAGTCACATTGGATGTGGTCTTTAAGATGTTCATCCTAGCTGCGTGTAAGCCAGTATTATCCTAGCAGTCTACAGATGAAGAGATAGAACTCTCATCTCTGCCTTGAACCAGGGAAACCATCATTAGAATGGTCAATTAAGGGTCTTTAGAGGAAGAGATTTATATTAGAATAAAAAAAAAGTAGGAAAAAGCCATGGGAATTAGAGGTACAGAGGACAATGTGAGGATTAGTATTGAGGAAGAAAGCATAGCAAGTAAGGGACCAAAACCTTTGACAAATAATTAAGAGGAGGGTATTAAGTAATTTCTGAGAGAGAGAGAGAGAGAGAGAGAGAGAGAGAGAGAGAGAGAGAGAGAGAGAAACATTTTGATTCTTTAATACCATAGGAAAAGCCAGACAGCTGATGATCACAACTTAATGAATTTAAGAAACATTTAATTTATAAGTTAGGGAGGGGAAACTATGAAGCCCCAAGCATCATGAGCAGATATTTGATAAGGAAAAGAAAAAAAAATGTGACAGGGAAATCAAAGACCCTATAGCAAGGTAAATTGCAATAAAAATGTATTCTCAGGGCAGAAACTCTCCTAAATCCTCCTAGATCTTAGGCAGATTTAATTCATGCACTTAAAACTAAAGCTATGTGATGTTTGAGCAAAGGATTACTTCTATGCTCACAGTGCTATGTAGCATTCGACAAAACAGGAAGATCGATGTATATCCTAACAAAAAGTAATTAGTAGAATAGAGAGTGATAGAGACTATGAACTGACTGTGCTGTTTTCAAAGGATTTAATTAGTCATCTCCGAGCTTATGGGCCCTCTAATGTATGCTCCCCCTCAGAAATAAAGGAAGTAATGCAGGAAGCTGTTCACTGGAACCTCAGAATAGATACAAATTAACACTATAGTTAAAGATCAATGAGAAACCTGTGAGGATGACTGACTTTGAAAAAAAGGGAATGGGGAGAAATATTTGCCATGAGAACATACAACATGGAGTTTTAAAAGTGAAATTGTTTCATTAGACCACGGTGTATATGATGTTTATATGCCATTCTGTATAGGTGCATTTTCTTCCACATACATTTCATTTCAGTTGCACTACAATTTATGTAACAGAGGGCTTTATTAGACAAAGTGCTGAAGCTGGTTGCTATTTAAAGTATCCTATCACTGTGAGAATTTCCACATTTACTTTCCTCAGCCACCATAGAGAAGGCAGTACTTCTAGCTACAGTAATTGTAAATGCCTCCATCACTGATGGTCATTAGCAATTCTTGATTGACCCAAGAAATGGGCTGTTCTCCATTATGACTGAGTGACTAGCTCTGGTCAGGGGTGTTGTGGGTTTAAGGGGTCTGTCTGAATGACCAGATGCAGTTATACCAATAGATAGATCATGTTTGCTTCTGAATGCAGTAGTGCTCATCATGAAGAGAAGCCCATCCTACTCTAGGTTTTTGTTTTGGGTTTGTTTGTTTGTCTGTCTGTCAGGTTTTTTAATGTAAGACAAAATTCTTCCTCCTAATATCAGCCATTCCTCTTAGGATGATTGATTATAAGAATCATTATCATGTTGAAAAGCCCAACAAACTCTGTATTTTGAAGAAATCCCATTTTGTTTGACACCAAAATTGGCTAAACTCTAACTCTAAAAAAAAAGTCCACCCATGCTTCCATCCTATGGAATTCACCCCTTAGCAAGAGCCTGTTGAGCTACAATAGCAATGTCAAGGTACCTATAGATATCTTGAGATATCCCACACTGAATAGATAATTTAAACATCCCCCTTGTGTGGTTGTGTCCCCATGTTTCATTCCTATACAGCATGTGAGAAATATATTTTTAAAACATGCTGACAAGTATGGAAGTTCCAAGTTTGCTGCATCTACTATAAAACCCCTGGTACCTTGGTCTTGGGGCTCTCACTCTGACATGCTGGGATAGGGACTGTAGGAGACCTTGATCTAGAGCTCATAACAAAGACCCTTATGTATTTGCAAGGGCATTGGCTCCAATATGGTTTTCTGGGATCCCTGAAATTTGGGTATAGCACTGTAATCTATCACTTAAAAAGATCTATTTACATTGGTGGTTGATGTTGAACTGTGCTTTGTAACTTTCTACCAATTACTGATAAGACAAGCCTTCCCTAAAATAATCATAATTCCATCCAAACGTGTGTTACTCACATGAAATATGTCCTTGAGCCAACATTTGTAATTCTTGTTCTTCAGTATTAGTTATATTCAATTTCTATTATCTTGCATTTTCTATCATTTTTCTTTATTTTCTCATTCTTTACATCTCCTCATTTTCCTTAAACCACTCCACCCAGATCTCCCCAATATCTTTCTCTCACCCATATCCACTCCTCCTCTGATTCCCTTTCTTTAAAAAAAATAGAGCTGGTTTCCCAAGGATCTATGAGAACATCTGACATTAAGATTAAAAGTTACAGTTAAGGTGAAGACCAGAACCTCTAATGAATTAGTGATTTAATTGCTTCTGCATAAAGTAATTGAAAGGGTTCCCTAGGATGGATGCTACATTTCTTGCTTAACAAATATTTTTAATCTCATTTTTATAATTTTCTGATGAGTGGATTTTGACTCATGCCAATTCACAAATGATTTCTACACAATACAGCCTAGTATAAACACACATTAATGCTGAGAATGACCTTTTCATTTTAGTACCCTCAACAAGAACTAAGATCCTATTGTAGCTCCCTGTTCCAGTCAGTAGACCTCCACAGGAAGTATGTCATAAACCTGCTGTGCAGTGCAGTGCCCCGGCTCCCTGGCCTCTGGCGAGAGAAAATACAGTGAAACTACAAGGACCAGGGTTCCTTTCGGTTTTCAACTTCCTCTGACACCAAGCTTAGAAGTCACACCTACATTTTTTTTGTTTGTTTGTTTTTTGTTTTTTGTTTTGGTTTTTCGAGACAGGGTTTCTCTGTGTAGTCCTGGCTGTCCTGGAACTCACTCTGTAGACCAGGCTGGCCTCGAACTCAGAAATCCGCCTGCCTCTGCCTCCCAAGGGCTGGGATTAAAGGCGTGCGCCACCACCGCCCGGCCACACCTACATTTTTTTTTTTAATTTACAGTGGTTTCAGAAAAGTGGTTTGCTTTTCCCGATTTCACGATCAGAATTTCGTCCTATGAATCATTAATTTGGATTTATTACTAATAGTACAAGTCCTGCCTTTTATTGTTATTATTGATAGTATATCTTCCACTGGCGCCAAGTAAAGGAATGAAACTCACTTTCATTTACTTACTGTGGTAGCAAGAATTCATCACAGTGATTTGCTTTACCCGTTTTTGCCTTCAGGATTTTGTCCTTTGAATCATGATTTGGATTTATTGCTAATAGTACAAGTCCTGCTTTTTATTGTTAATCTTTTTTTTTTTCCAGATATGGATCTACTTTTTTTTTCTTTTTGGTTTCCTAGATTTACAAATGTTCTGAAAATAAAGTGTTGCTTTTATAAATAAGGAAGTGAAAAGTTCAGCTTTCTTTCAGGGATTATAGGAGCCACCAGTCTCTTCGCATCATTTTAAAATGAAAATTTTTCGTGGGATTTTCAGTAGATATGTAGGCTTTCTTTCTTTCTTTCTTTCTTTCTTTCTTTCTTTCTTTCTTTCTTTCTTTCTTTCTTCATTCTTTCCTTCTTTCTCTTGTTTCTTTCTTTCTCTTCTTTCTTTCTTTCTTTCCTTCTTTCTTCTTCTTTGTCTTCTTCTTCTTCTTCTATTGGTTTTTAGAGACAGGGTTTCTCTGTGTAGTCCTGGCTGTCCTGGAACTCACTCTGTAGACCAGGCTGGCTCAGAAATCCGCCTGCATCTGCCTCCCAAGTGCTAGGATTAAAGGCGTTTGCCACCACCGCCCGGCTCTTTCTTTCTTCTTAACGTCAATTTAAACATAATTCATTACATGGAATATGGATGTCTAACACTGGACATGCTTTGAATTCTGCAGTTCTTTAACATATTTGCCAAAAATATATATGTAAATACACAAGTGTCAGATACATTTTATAAGAGATAATTGCTTCACTGCCACATAATTGTCGTCAAGTATTATGTCAATTACAGGGTATGAGGGTAGGTCTCAGTTAGTTTAAGCCATTTTTTTCTTTTAATATTGATTCTCCTTAGGCTGTCAGTTAAGCAGTTTATGATATCAAGATAAATTTCAAAATAGTATTCTACTGGAGACCATTTTTTTATACCTGAGTACAGAATAGGATCTTGACAATTCATTTACAACCAAAGAGCAAGTATAGTTTCAATGGATGGAAAATAATTAAGGACTTAGGAAGACTGTTTCAAGAAGGATCAGTGATAAGACATCACTTTGAAAAGAGGAGGCATGAGAAACACAGTCAGATAAGTAGACAGGTGGATCCCTAATCCTAGAAAAATAGATCTCATTAAAATGCAGTTGTATGTGAAAATGTTCATATATCCTAAATAAAATATTTGGCATCCTGTAAGAAATTTTGGGCGAAGAAACAATGTCATTTTTAGTACATTTATAAGTGGTTTTGGTTGTTGCTGTTCTTGTTTCTGTTGTGAATGTTTACCCACCCCCTATATTTTTAGGGATCTCTATCTAGAGCTTTGTAGTTATTTCTCAAATCCTCTACATGTGTTTAACAGTATCATTCCAATAATTCAAGGTTTTTTTTAAATTTCAAAACAAGATCTCTTCTCAAATAGATTTCCCCTTTCAAATAAACAACCCTAATATTTTTCATGAATTCTACCATCAAATGTGAGTTTTGCCTAAAATGATGTTTTACTCTGATTCTCAACATCATCATATCAAAATAAAAGTAAATGTCAAATTCCTTGAAATGTCCTTTCCACTTGAATTTCTGAAAAAACAAAACAAAACAAAACAAAACAAAACAAAACAAAAACAAAAACAGGGAGGTATGCGGAAATCTGTACCCAGTCTTAAGAGCCAGGAGAATTCTGGAATCAGAGGAAAGAATTATTTCCCAGTCCTCATAATGTGGGTGACACAAATTGTGTGAAAATGTTCTGTATTTCATTGTAATGTTTCTGTCTGAGGAGTATATCATTTGTTTGGCTTTCACCAGTTCCTCCTAGAGCCAACAACTGTAGTACACAGATGTATAAACTCTTGTCATCTGATAAATAAATTACTCTCTCTCTCTCTCTCTCTCTCTCTCTCTCTCTCTCTCTCTCTCTCTCTCTCTCTCTCTCTGATATTTTGAGACAGGGCTTCTCCGTGTAGCTCTGGCTGTCCTGGAATTCACTCTGTAGACCAGACTGGCCTCGAACTCAGAAATCTGCCTGCCTCTGCCTCCCAAGTGCTGGGATTAAAGGTGTGTGTCACCACCACCCAGCTAAATTACTATCTCTTATCTAAGTAGAAATAGTACATATCTCTGGGCTCTTGCTGACAATCCTCAACTTGTGGACAAAATTTTTTAGTCTTCATTATCCTCTGAACTTGATAGCAGCTTTCAAAACATTTATCTTACAATTTAGAGAGGCTGAGTTTTAATATTAATAGTTTATATTGTCATTAAATAAACCTCCATTTTCCCTAAGGAAAACAGCAGTTAAGAGTACTGACTACTCTTCCAGAGAACTGTTCAATTAATATCTCCTATATGTCTTATTTCCATGATATGTGATGCACGTCACAGGGGAGCTGAGGCACTCAATATCCTGGCATCTTCAGGCCCTTCAGACTTTTGATCTATAGACACATATTCAAATACTAACACACAGCAACAACAAATAAAATAGCCTTTTTAAATATCTGTATTTGCAATTGGCATAATTTTAAAATGAATAGCGTCTACTTGAAAATTTTCCTAACGAGCAAAACCTTGTTTTCTGTAGGTAATGGAGGAAATGTCAATACAGAAATTTCAATTCCAGAGTCAGGAAAGTGAAGGAAACCTTTGCCTCACTGGGTAATGGATGCTGGCTATCTTGCTCTAAATGGTCATTTGTTATTAAAAAAAAAGAGAGAATTGTATCATAGAGGTGAAGTCTTGAGGAAGTGATTCCTCAGGGTCAGCATGTCAAAATTGTCTTCCAAAAAGGACAGTCCTAAGTCTGTTGCCTACTTAACTCAAAGGTGACTAGAATCAAGCAAGTGGCACTGATTATACAGCATCTAGACATCATGGAGAGTGGCTGTGACTTGTCACTCTGTGGGAGAGATGGATTTCCTGAAGACATTCCAGAATAGATAATTGGTGACAGTGCAGCCCACCTACTGCAAGATAGCCCAGTTTTTTTTTATGGATGCAAGTATGATAGGATGGTCAGCAAGATTAGCAACAACCATTGGATGGAGACAGCGAGAAGGTAGAAAACCTCCATGTACTCCATGTGCATGTACTCCAGAAGGCAGAGCTACAAAAGTTATCCCAATCCTTAAAAAGGGTACTACAAAATAGTAAGGTGATCACAGGTATCAAGATATTCAGTTATTAACACAGTTGAGTTTGATTTTGCTTTGCTCACATTGTTTCTTGTTTCTTATGTCTTGAATTAAGAAAGTATTCTAAATATTTTTTTTATTTTATAGGAGCACATTTCTCAAAAAAATTTTGAAGTTTAATAGAGGATTTGGATTTTCAAAAACATTGCTTTTTAAGACTCTGTATTTTGAAATGTTACAGATAGCAACACTGTGGGATTTTGTAAGACACAGGACAGATATGTTTGTTATTCAACCTTGGGAAATGTACTTGTCTATCATGAACAAATTTGAATTTGATCTTCATCCCAAATGCAGGTTAATCTGTACACATCAGGGAATATAGCATACAGTAGTTAGAGGCAGAAAAATATGTGGCACAAGGTCATCCTGAGGATCTCTCTGGACAGCCTGAATCCATTTCAAAGTAAAGATAATATATGCTCGGTCTCATTATATGCTGGAAATATGTAAATAGCTTGGGATTTTACAGTAGTCCACTGAAAGTACTGACTTGAGGTGCAGAAGAAACTTTCAACTATTAAACAATATTAATTATATGAAAAGTGATGGGCTATTTAAATTATGTTTTATACATTTTCATTATGATAAGACTGTGAAACTGTGAGAGACAAGGTGAGGAACACCATGGTTTGAATGAGATGCCCACTATTAGTTTCCAATTTACAAATACTTGATTCCTAATTGATGACTGTTTGAGGAAGATTAGGAAACGCTGCAATGTTGGGCAAAGGATATCCCTGGGGATAGCTTTCTAAATTTCAAAAGTCTCTTTTTGTGTCAAATACTGCTCTCTGCTTCCTCTCTGTGGTCTGAGATATAACGCTTCTGCAACCTTCTGCTTGTCAATCAAGAAACAGAAAGACTGAAAATAATCTTTTCTTACTACAATTTTAATTTTATTAATATATATTTGCTGTTGTTTTTAAAGAATTCCCAAATGTAATCCTGTCTGTAGTTAAATTCAATGCAGACTCTCTGCCTATGACTCTAAGATACTATAAGATAAATTATATGGCAACATGACTGCCCTTTTTTAACACAAATATTTAATTGTAAAGTTGTTTAATGTTCAAAGCCAAATGCACATTTAAAAATGAAAAAAGAGCATTTATGGTATATTGATTCACATATTTAATCAAATCATTCAAGAGATAGTAGCCAAAGAATTACTACAAGTTTGTGAGCCAGTTTAGGCTACAGAATGAGACACAATCTCACAATTTTCAAAAGTAAAAAAGGGTAGGAACAAAAGTAAGGAAAAGGAGGTGGAGGAGAAGTTGTAGGAGGAGAAAAAGGAGGAGGAGAAGGAGGAAGAGAAGTCTTTCTCTATAATCAGAGACAATGAAAAATCAAGAAACTTGAGAAAAATGATTGTCACAAGAAAACTAGAATTCTATGTTTTAGAAAGGAGATTTTGAACAACTAAAAATATGCAAATTAATTTTCCATCAAGAAAAATCACAAAAAGTGTAAGCACACAATTCTTCATAATTCTAGATACTGTACCCTGTATCCTTTGGGTTAATTTTAAGATCTCTTAATTTCATACTGATTCAACTCTTCCAACTGACTATGTTAAGTGCCCATTGATTTGGGACTGTATAAGTCCCCTTTATTATACAGATACGGCAAGAAGTACACAGAACTTTTTTATAAAAAGTTGTACATTATGTAGTTTGGGTTAGATTTTTCAGAAGCAATCTTCCTATGCTTTGTATCTAAAGGCAAATTTTAATTAGCATTGTGAACTCATCATTGCCTACAAAGCACCTTGATTTTATTCCTGACTAATTTATATAGGGGTTTATGAAGACCCTCCTCTATCATACTATTAATAGGACAGCTTATAGTTTATGGCTGCCTGCTATTAACATTAGCTTTAGAAAAGATGTAGAATTGCTACAGCTTGACAACCATGAACACAAGTTGAATAATTGGAGGGCTGTGATGGCTCACTACAACAGACTGGGGGTTGGGAGTGTGATTAGTCAAGACAGCTTAATAGGTCCTGCTCAGAGAAGGGGCAGTCAAAACTACCTGTCACATCAACCCTAGGAGTGGTCAGCAAGGGAATTCAACAAACAAAGTCAGCCCATATTTCTACCCCTTGTTACTTTGGTAGGTAGACATGATTTGGGCACATTAAGTATGGAACATTTGTTGGGATTAGAACATTATCCCATACATCTCATGTCTTTGACACCAAAGAATCAGAGGAGAAAGCCATGAGATCAGGGCCTGGCTTCCTTTGTCCTGTCCTGTGTTATGTCAGTTTCAGTGCCCCTCCTTTTGAGCCTTCAATCTGCCCTGTCAGTTCAGGGTGAAGATTATCATTTCAAATAGTTTGCAGTATTGTGGATTATTGGTATGTGGGACTGAGAAACATCAGAATAAAACAATATTTTTGTTGGTATATGAATGTTATATAAAATTAATATTCATAAAGTAATATAAATTAGGTTCTGCCACACCCTGAAAGGTGGGAAGGGAAAAATTACCATTAAAGGGAATAAAAACCAGATAATAGTAGTATTCACCTCCTAGTTATTGAATGGACAGGATGATCAGGTATATGTGAGTTTTGACACTTTGATACCTATAATTCATTAACAGGGATTCCAAAGTGACTTTAAGACAAATATTTTTCAGAGTTAATTCAGGTGTGTGAACTGCCAATGTGTGGACATGTGTGTGTGGGGGATCTTTAGAGACAGAGCTACAGCATGCACAGGGTTACAATGTTATAAACCCTTCTGTTATCTATTTTGAATATTTTTATACTGCTTCAGTGTTCTTAGGAACTAGTTATTTATTAATTTTTTTGGTAATCTTCCCCAGATTCAAACTAAACTAGTGAGTTGAGAGGCAATTTCTTTGGACTTATTTTGTTGTATTTGTTCTTTATTTACAATTCAAATTATATCCCCTTTCCGAGTTTCCCCCCTTCCAGATAGCCCCTATCGCACGCTCCCTCCCCCTCCTTCTATGAGGGTGTTCCTCCACCCACCCAACTCCCACCCCCCCACCCTGGATGCCTCTACATTGAGGCATCTATCAAGCCTTCATAGGACCAAGAACCTCTCCTCCCTCTGATGCCTGACAAAGCAATCCTCTTCTAAATATATGTAGAGAGCCATGTGTACCCCTTGGTTGATGGCTTAGTCCCTGGGAGCTCTGGGAAGTCTAGTTAGATGATTGTTCTTCTTCTTATGAGGTTGAGAATCCCTTCAGTCCCTATAGTCCTTTATCTAACTCCTCCATTGGGTACCCTGAGCTCAGGCCAATGCTTTGCTGTGAGCATCTGCCTCTGTATTTATAAGGGCCTCTCAGTAGACAGCCATATGAGGTTCCTTTCAGTATCCATTTCTTGGCACCTATGATAGTGTCAGTGTTTGGTAACTATATATGAGGTGAATCCCCAGATGGGAGAGTCTCTGGATGGCCTTCAGTCTCTGCTCTACACTTTATTTGCATATTAGTTCCTGTGAATATTTTGCTCCCCTTATCAAAAGAACCGAATCACCCACACATTGGTCTTCTTTCTTCTTGAGCTTCATGTGGTCAGTGAATTGTATCTTTGGTATTCAGAGCTTTTGGGCTAATATCCACTTATCAGTGAGTGAATACATTTGTGTTCCTTTAAGACTGGGTCACCTCACTTAGGATGACACTCTGTAGTTCTATCCATTTGCTTAAGAATTTCATAAATTCATCATTCTCAATATCTGAATAGTAATCCATTTTGTATATATACCATATTTTCTGTATCCATTCCTCTGTTGAAGGACATCTGGGTTCTTTCCAGATTCTGGCTATTATAAATAAAGCTGCTAGGAACATAGTGGAGCATGTGTTCTTACTACATGTTGAAGCTTCTTCTGGGTGTATAACTAGGGGTGGTATGGCTGTGTCCTCAGGTAGTAATATACCCCGTTTTCTGAGAAACTTGCAAACTGATTTCCAGAGTGATTGTACCAGCATGTAATCCCACCAGCAATGAAGAAGAGTTTCTCTTTCTCCACATCTCTTGCCAGCAACTGCTCTCACCTAAGGTATTGATTTTAGCCATTCTGTCTGATTTGAGGTGGAATCTCAGGGTTGTTTTTGATTTGCATTTCCCTAATAACTAAGGATCTTGAACATTTATTTAAATACTTCTCATCCATTTAATATCCTCGGTTGAAAATTCTTTATTTTGCTCTGTATTCCTTTTTTTTTCATTTTTTATTTTATATTCTTTGTTTACACTCCAAAGGCTTTTCCCTTTCCCAGTTCCCTCCCACCATATGTCCCATAAGTCCTCTTCACCCCCAACTATTCCCCAATCACCCCACCACCACCATTTCTCTGTTCTGGTACTCTCCTACAAAACTGGATCCAATCTTTTCAGGCCCAGGGTCCTCTCCTTTTAATAGAGTTATTTGATTCTCTGGAGTCCAATTTCTTGAGTTCTTTGTATATATTAGCCCTCTATTGGATGTAGGAATGGTACAGATCTTTTCCCAATATGTTGGTTGCTGTTTTGTCATATTGAGAGTGTCCTTTGCCTTACAGAAATTTGCAATTTTATGAGGACCCATTTGTCAATTCTTGATCTTAGCACACTGGTATTCTGTTCAGGAAATTTTTCCCTGTGCCCATGTATTCAAAGATCTTCCCCCTTTATCCTCTGTAAGTTTTAGTGTGTCTGGTTTTATGTGGAGACTTTTTTCTGCTATCTTGTACAGTGATCAATTTTGAATATTGTTATACTGCTTCAATGTCCTTAGGAACTAGTTACTTTTTTTGTAATCTTGCCCAGATTAAAAAATAAAGTAGTAAATTAAGAAGAACTTTCTAGGACATTTAACCTATATTTTTGGCTCTAATCTCCTGATTTGGATTGAGTTTGTCAGTTATTCAAAGAAGCATGCAGAATTTTTTGACAATATTCTGACAGATAAATTCACAAAAATGTTAGCCTTTCGTTTTTGTTTGTTTGTCTTCAGGCCTGATTGTAATTGTATTTTTTTTTCATTTCAAAATGATGCTATATTTAATTTTTGTTGAAAGTAATTTTAATACAGTATATTATTTTTAAAGTTTCCCTCTCTTCTACTCCTCCCAGTTCCTCCCAATCCATCCTCCCTTCCAGATCAGCTTTATCCGTTTTTCACTAGAAAAGCACACACAAGAGATAACAACCAAACATGTCAAAATGAAATACAAGATTAAAACCTATCATATTGAGAGAGGACAAGGCAACCCAACAGAAGGAAAAGTGCCACAGTAGGAGCCAAAAGAATCAGAGACCCACTGGTTAACACTATAAAATATTAAACTGAATGTTACAACATATGTAGAGAGGACCGGACCCAGTGCAGACTATTGTAGGCTCTGTAAGAGAGAGGTTCACAAAGTCATGCTCTTTGGCTTCTCTCATTGTATTTTTTTAATTTAAAATATTATTGGATTTAAGACTGTCAAGGTATTTCCAAAGTGAAATCAGATAGTGAAGCATGCCAATAGCACTCTGAGGTTGTTGCTTCTCAAGCAGTATTATTTATTTCAGTTGTAGAACAGTAAGAACAATACCATACACCTTTTGTTACATTAACTGTGTAGCATACATTTAAATCGGGTATTGTGATATCTCTTGCAACTCCTTTATTATTTAAGTTTTTTCTACAGTGATACTTTTGTTTCCATATGAAGTTATATCTTTAAGATTAATTTGGGTGAAGTATATTGTTCATTATTACACTGAATACATATATTGATTCATAGTTTCCAGGATTCTTTGACTTATGTTACCTAGTGAATTAATCTTTGTATGTCACTAAGATTTTTTAATAACATACATTCTTGAAGTTGTATTTGCATTAAATTAGAGATTTCTGTTTGAACTACCATAAATACATATGTATGAACACAAAATTAAATCTTTATATTATATGTAAATGTAATAAATATTTCATATTTGATGATGGTTTATAGGATAAATACCCAGGATGGGTAGTCTCTGGGTGGCCTTTACTTCAATGTCTGCTCCATACTTTGTCTCCTTTATTGCTACTCTGAGTATTTTGTTCCCTTTCTCAGAGAAACAAAAGCACCCTCACTTAAGTCTTCCTTCTTGAGCTTCTTGTACTGGGTGAATTGTAACTTGTTTATTTTGAGCGTTTGGGCTAACATCCACTTATCAGTGAGTGCATATCATGTGTGTTCTTTTGTGATTGGGTTACCTCGCTCAGGAGACACTTTCTAGTTCCATCCATTTGCCTAAGAATTTCATGAATTCATTGTTTTTAATAGCTGGAGAGTACTCCATTGTGTATATAAACCGCATTTTCTGTATCCATTCCTCTTTTTGAAGGGTTCTTTCCAGCTTCTGGCTATTATAAATTAGACAGTTATGAACATAGTCGAGCATGTGTCCTTATTACATGTAAGAGCATCTTCTGGTATATGCCAAGGAGTGGCATAGCTGGATCCTCATGTCTAATTTTCTGAGGAATTGACAAACTGGTTTCCAGAGTGGTTTTACCAGCAACACCAACAATGGAGAAGTATTTCTTTTTCCCCACAACCTCTCCAGCATCTGCTGTCTCCTGGGTTTTTTATCTTAGCCATTCTGACTATTTTCATTCTTCTACATATAGTCCTCAGTATACTAGCACCATTTGTTGAAGATTTTTTGGTATTATTTTGTTTATTTTATTGAAAATCAAATGTCCATCAGTATGGGGGATTATTTCTGGGTTATTGTCTTTTTCTGTACCAATACCATGTTGTATTTATCCAGATTGCTCAGCTTGAGGTCAGCAATGGTGATTCCACCCAAGTTTTATTGTAGGATTGTTTTGGCTATCCTGGGTTTATTGTTTTTCCATATGAAGTTGAAAATTATTGCTAGAGAGTTTTATTTAATTTTTAATGTACTTGTTCACTGTATAGATACCTCTCTACAAGCATTTTTGTCTTATAAGTCAACATATTTTAAGTAAATACTTAAAACCTCACTTACATTTCATAGCTTTATTTCTATAGGTACATTTATTGTCATATTTTATGATAATTAATAAAATCTAATTTCACTTGTCTACCTGCAGCTATCAATACAGATCAGAACTGTTTAGTGATTTTTTTTTTATATTTGGTTCAGAAAACAGATGACTGTATCAGTGTGGGATTATATGTAAGTCCTCATTTCTATTCAGTTGATCAAGGTATTCAGTTTTATGTCATATTTTGTAGATTTTTGTTACTTCAACTTTGTAGCACAATGTGAAATCTAGAATTTTGATAATTATTACTGTTTTGTTATACAGGGTTTCTTGTTTTTCTTTTAGATTTGGTTTTGTTGTGGTGGTTGTTGTTTTGTGTTGGTTTTCTGTTTCTTTGTTTGTTTGTTTTAACTTTGTTTATTGGCCAAATTAGAATGTCCTGTTCCCATACAAAATTAAAATTACATTTTTAAATTATGTATGAAAGATTTCGTTGGAGATTATATTGAATGTGTGAATTACTTTTGGAAGAATGCCCATTTGTAAAGTAATAGCTCTCTTATTTCCTAACCATGGAGGCAATTTAGTCTATAATTTCTTCTTCAGTTAACTTTTTTAGTTTCTTCAATTATCAGTATTGCCTTTTACATTTTAGTTATGTGTGCATCTCTGTGTGTGTCTCTGTGTGTCTTTGTGTATATAAGCATGAGTGCTTGTGAATAGAATTGTTTCTATGATTTCTCAAATAGTACCTGGCTTGGATATATTATCTATCTAATTTTGTGTGCTAAATTTTTATACTGTCTATTGAACCATCCCTGCATCCCTGGGATGAAGCCTACTTGATCATGGTGGATGATCGTTTTGATGTGCTCTTGGATTCGGTTAGCAAGAATTTTATTTAGTATTTTTGCATCTATATTCATAAGAGAAATTGGCCTGTAGTTCTCTTTCTTTGTTGGATCTTTTTGTGGTTTAGGTATTAGCATAATTGTGGCTTCGAAGAATGAGTTGGGCAGTGTCCCTTCTGTCTCTATTTTGTGGAATAGTTTGGAGAGTATTGGTGTTAAGTCTTCTTTGAAGGTCTGGTAGAATTCTGCACTAAAACCATCTGGTCCCGTACTTTTTTTGGTTGGGAGGCTTTCTATATCCCCTTCTATTTCTTTAAGCGTTATGGGACTATTTAGCTGATCTACTTGATGCTGATTTAATTTTGGTATTTGATATCTGTCTAGGAAATTGTCCATTTCCTCCAGATTCTCCAGTTGTTTTGAGTATAGACCTTTGTAGTAGGATCTGATGATGTTTTGAATTTCCTCAGTTTCTGTTGTTATGTCTCCCTTTTCATTTCTAATTTTGTTAATTTGTATACTGTCTCTGTGTCCTTTGGTTAGTCTGGCTAAGGGTTTATCTATCTTGTTGATTTTCTCAAAGAACCAGCTCCTGGTCTTGTTGATTCTTTGTATGGTTCTCTTTGTTTCAACTTGATTGATTTCAGCCCTGAGTTTGATGATTTCTTGTCTTCTACTCCTCCTGGGTGAATTAACCCAATCACAAAAGAATGCACATGAAATGCAATCACTGATAAGTGGATATTAATGAGCCCAGAAGCCCTAAATACTCAAGACACAAATAGCAAGTCAAATGATTCCCAAGAAGAAGAAAGGAGAGGACCCTGGGCCTGTAAAGATTGCATCCAGTTTAGTAAAGAAACCGAGGGGGGAGGGGGAATGATTGGGGAACAGATGGGGGGGGGAGAGGAACTATGGGAACTATGGTGGGTGGGAACTGGGAAAGGGGAAAGCCTTTGGAATGTAAACATAGAATATAGAAAATAAAATAAAATAAAATAAATTTTTTATACTGTCACCTTTTCTGGGTGCATCAGTTGCAAGAGGTTTCTGGTTGAATATTAATGACACTTTATATATAGAAGCATATCATATTCAAATGAAGATATTTTAAACTCTGACTGTGTATTCTGTGTCACATTTTTCTCCTTCACTCTTTTCTGGCAATAAGACTCCTAATAATGTATTAAGTAGGAGAGTAGAGTGGACATCCTTGTCTTGTTCCACAATATTATCATTAATATTTTTCATCATTTATGCAATTCTGGTTTTATTTCATTGTATATTTTCTCTCTTAAGTCAAAATATATTTTTGTATCTTTATCAGTAGCCACATTTCTAAAGAAAAATGACATTTGCTCATCGAGCATACATCAATGTTAATGCTACCCAAGTATATAACTGAGCTATAGATGAGTACTCCTTAACTGTACTTGGAGTTTTTATTGGTTTTCATTTATGTATTGACCAACATTAAATGCAGTATGAATCATATGTAACTAAACACGAAGAACAGCCCAAATTGCTGGATATAATCAGAAATACTATTTTTTTTCATGTGTGAAACTGACCATTTAGAATACCATGAAATGATTTTATGCTAGGACCTAAACTTCCCACGTCATGTGTTTTAAATATGTTTACAGGGTCATGCCTGATTTTTCACCCTTTAAAGAAAGCCTAATTTGCAATGAAGAAAGTGGTTGCTTAGTGCTATAAACAATCTCACCATTACTGCAGCATTGGCACACTTTGCCTCTCTTGTCATTATTGTAGCCTGCAAGGTCCAGCAAGATATAAAATCAATAACTTTTCTCTTGCTGACAACCTGAGTAGCACTTTCAAGTATTATGAAAGATAGCTAACAGAAACAATTTTCCAGTTGGTACAAGGCTGATTTTCTTTGTATATGCCCAGCAAATGAAATATGTGATACTCCAACAATTTGACCTTATCATATTTTTAAAGGGAACAGAAAATAATTGTACTAGCCAATTATTTTTAGATGTATTTCGGGTTCTATAACCAATAAATCCTATAGATATAATCATTGTCTGTCAATGAAATTTGTATTTAATAACAAATATACACTTGATCATCACTGTGAGATTCATTGCATCAGATGTCAGGCTTTGTCCTCAGAAAGTATCCACAACAATCTGTTTAATCTTAATATCTTATAAGTCTATTTGTCACTAATAATATTCAATTCACAAGTAAAAGAAACATTTTCATTTTGTTAAAAATGGGATTATTACATCTTAAAATTCTCAAGTCCCATCAATACCAAAATTCTCAATACCATCACTGAGTGAAATACAAGCATTGATTCATTAATTAAGGCAAGAATTGAAAGCAGGAACTTAAGCAAAAAACATGCTGCTCATTATCAATTGGTTCCCTATGGCTTACTCAGAATGATACACAGCAGAATAAGTTGACCAGGGGTGAGACCACACGATGTGGACTGAGTCCTCACACATCAATCATCAGTTGAGAAAATGACACATGGACTTGTAAACAGGCAAACTGATAGACACAGTTCAACTGAGGTTCTCTATTCCCAGATAACTCAGCTTGAGACAAGGTAACAAAAAGTAACAAGAAAAATATGCATATATAATGTACATAAGATATGTTACATATTGCAGAATTTATCTACATAATTGATATATACTTTTGATCATTAAATCAGAATTAAAATTCCAAATACAAGACAAAATTTAATCAACAGTTAATTTTATACACAAATTCCATGACAATCTATCGGTTTCCAATTTTCCATTTCTTTAAATGTACTAATACATATTTATTTGTAAACCTTTTAAGTTAACTAAAATAACTTTTAATGCACTTTGAAACACTGAAAGAAGATAGTAAAATCTAAACAAATATTACAACTGATGAATATTTGTTTATAACTTTTCTATTAATTGTATAAATATACATTATAGTTATTAACTTCATGGGTATATGTATGACTTGTAGGTAAGTATAGGAATGAAAGGGTGTACCTGTGAAGATAGGAAGCTTCTTTGTGAGCTTGTTCAGCTTCCTCCATGTAGATGACAAATAATTAATTTAGGCCTCTAAGCTTGCATGGCAGGTCCTTACAATGGCAAGATATTTCATTGACTCATTTCCATTTACAGTATTAGATTAAATAATTCAATGCATATAAGGCATGCGCCACATTATTCTGGTAATATATGTGTATTTTTATGGTTACTTTTCAGGACTATACCCAACAAGTTGAAATGTTGTTCTATTCCTGAAATCTTTGTGAAACATGTTCAAATTATTTACTTCAATATATTCTAATTTAAGGTTTTTGAAAATAATTTAAATTACTTGACATTTTATTACATATGTTTTGCATTCAGTGTCCCACAGGCTGTAACATATGGACACAAGTGTCCTCTAAGAACAATAAATATACAAGTGAAAATTTTACATGTTTTTATTTTAACAAAAGCAGTATAAACATCTTACAATCTTATACCAGGTTATAAAATTGTGACTTGAAGCATAGCAATAATTTTGAAATCTGTTGAGGCTCTTAAATGGGAGAAAAACATGAGTTTTATTGCCAAACTACCGATAGTGGAAAGAAAATGCAATGTGAATGGGGGATTGTGCTATCACAAGGGACTGTGTGAAAGAGTCCATTTACACAAAGAGTTTGTGGAGGATATTAAATAATATTTGTATTTAAGACATTTCTTTTGGTTTCCTTCAGAAAGTATCTAGGCTTCATTGCTATTTGGAGTAAAAATATGATATTTTGACATATTGGAGTGGTTTTTATTGGGCAACTTATTTGCCCTCACGTTTCCATCTCTGGTTTACATGGTATGGCATGAGTTTATGTTCTCACTCAGTTCACTGCATTTTATTTATTTATTTATTTATTTATTTATTTATTTATTTATTCAATTTGCATCTCAATTGCTGACCTTCTCCTGGTATGCCATTCACTGAGTCCTTCCCTTCTAACTTCATTCCTTTTATGTTCTGAGAGGGTGTAAACTCAACTGGCTTTCTCCCTTTCCTGACACCTCAAATTTATGAAGGACTAGGTGCATCCTCTCCCACTGAGGGCAAAAAAATAATCTCAGCCAAAGGAATGGACTCTATAAAGAGGCAAAGGATTTAGGTTGAGCCCCCATTCCAATTGTTGCAGGACCCACATGAAGAATGAGCTCCACATCTGCTACATATGAACAGTGGGCCTAAATCTGGCCCATGTTTGCTCTTAGGTTGGTGGTTCCATTTCTAAGAAAGACCCCATTATCCAGAGTAGCTAATTCTATTCATTTGTTTGTAGATTTATTATCTTCTTCTTGGCCCTAAACACTTCTTCCAACCCTTCCATAACATTCTCAGAATGCCAAGCAAGTGTTTGTCTGTAGGTCTCTGCTTCTGTTACTGTCTCATTATTTGTGGAGCCTCTCAGAGGAGAATCATGATAGGTTTCTGCATATAAGTACAGCAGAATATCATGGCAAGTGTCAATGATTGGAGTTTACCCATGGTATATGTCTCAAGTTAGTGAGGCTATTGTTTGGCCATTCCCTGGATATCTACTCCATCTTTGTCCCTGCATTTCTTGTAGATAGGATATATTTTTTTGTCAAAATTTTGTGGGTGGGTTGGTCTCATCCTACACTTACATTCCTGCCTGGACATGCAAAAAATCCCCTTCAGGCTCCATATCCTCCAAGAGAGGAATTTAAATTATAACATATCCTTATCTTATCTAATCTCTAATTTAACTGTCTACTGCCCTGGGCTTGTTTCTGCCTTGGGCTGTCCAGGCTTTCTAGTACACCAAGCTGGAATGAAATGAATGAAGCTTGGTTGGGCCATTCATTGAATGCTAGATAAATGGCCTTCTCCAGAGATGGTTTTAAGTGAAACAGCTTTTTTTTATTGAGGGAAAGAAAAGTTATATAAACTTTTCAGAGGAGATATGGATTGGTGGGGTGAGTATGCATCATTAGCTATGGCTGGAGTGGTTGGAGTGGTTCATTTGCACAAAGAAGAATTCCAGTTGCTTGCTAGACCTAGGCACATAGTGAGAGAAGAACTTTAAGCAGTAATTTGGCTACCAGCCTACATGAATACCACAAGGGAGATGGAGGTGAGGTCATAAAATCTATGTGCTTTGGGACAAGCAGGCCCAGAGCAAGACTGAAAACAGTCCCACTCCTGCTGATTTTCAGTGGCCTCACTATTGTTCCAGATTGGCTCTGCCAGGCCCCTCCTTTCAGGCCCCAAAAATATCCTCTAATATTTCCATACTGAAACTGATTTTAAAAAATGGGTCAAATTAAGTTGTTAGTTTCAAATAACACTAACAAAAATATTGTTACTTACGACCAAGCTTTAGTAAATTTGAAGATGAAGTAATCTACCCAAAAGAAAAATACTAGATCTAAAAGAACAAATGACTGTGCATGTCCCACAATTCTAATATTTCCTAAGATATAAAGAACTTATCTGTACCATGGAAAAGATATAATCAATATTGATAAGATTTGTGATTGGGTGATATAAAGAGTGTCAGTAAATTGAGCAGAGGTGTGTAGTAATGGGAGATGGATAACTGGGGGTAACAACCAGTATGTCCCAGATGCCAGGAAACAAGAGGCTCCTGAGACCCAGTGGGGATGGCATTATCTGAAATACCCAACAAAAGGGAAGGAGAAACTGCAGATATGATATACAGAGGTTAGAAAATTCCCCAAGTTGAATGAATGAGACCACCCACTTATCTCCAAATTTTTAACCCACAATTGCTCATGTCTAATGAAAATACAGGAACAAAGTGTGGAGCAGAGACTGAATGATAGACCATCCAGAGATTCAACTATCTGGGGATTCATCCCATGCACAAACACCAAACCCAGACACTATTGTTGATGCCAAGAAATGTTTGATGACAGGACCCTAAAGTAGTAGTTTACTAAAAAAAACTGCCAGAGCCTGAGACATTCAGATGTGGACGCTTGCAGAGACCCATTGGGTTGAGCATGGGATCCCCATTGGAGAAGTTAGAGAAAGCACTGAAGGAGCTGAAGGAGTTTGCAAACCCATAGAACAATATCAACCAAGTAGACCCCCAGAGCTTCCAGGAACTAAACCACCAACTGAAGAATACACATGGAGGAATCCTTGGCTCCAGATGCATATGTAGCAGAGGCTGGCTTTATCTGGCACCAATGGGAGGGGAGGACCTTGGTCCTGTGAAGACTGGATTCCCCAGTGTAGGGTAATGCTTAGGCAGTGAGATGGGAGTGGAAGGGTGGGTGGTGGAGCACCCTCATAGAAGCAGGGGTGGAGGTATTGGATAGGGGGATTGAGAAGGGGAAACTGGGAATTGGGATAACATTTGAAATGTAGATAAATAAAATATCCAATTAAAAAAGAAAAATAAGTCCAATATTTCCAAAATATAAAGAGCTATATATACAATGCAAATAACATAATAATTGTTGTTAAGCTATGTGATGGCACAAGGCAAGGAATCTGGGGATAGAAAGGATGTTTGTTCTCTTAATTCTTTGCCACTTCTGATGTTCATAATATGGACATTGGTGTTATACCTTCATGTATAATAATCTCATTCAACTTTTGCATATAAATGTAATATAATATCAAGAACAGCAGAAGAGAGTAATAATGATACCTGGATCAGGACATTAAATAATAATGATAGGGTACTGAATTTTTTAAATGACTTTACCAACTCCTTAGATACCCTGAAATCCACCTCATATTATCAGCTTTTATGAAGCTTTCCTAGAATCATAGGACATATAACATTAGACTGTTGAATGTACAGAATCTGATTTTGATTCAAAAGGATAAACTTACAGTAAAGCTCACAGAAAAAGTAAAATTGCTATCTAAATGTATGAGAAATTTGGGTGACAGATAAAAACATTGCAATTTTGGGTATTTGGAATGTCAAGAGCTAAAACCAAAATATTATGGGTATTTAGTACCCTTATTAGCAAGTTATCACCCATCTGTCTCATTTAACATACTTTGTATTAGCAGGTAAACTTTGGGAATTTATTATCAGATCACTAGCTAAAGAACAGACATGTGAAAGCTAAGATAAACTTATCATCAAATGATGTATGAAACCCTATAGTACATATTTTCTCATTTCCCATATCCCTTCAGTAGAATTTCCTCCAAAAAATACTTTTAAAATACATTAGTATGTGAATATTTTGTAATGTAGATATACAAATCTTTGTACATACTTCAGTGCTGGAACATATTTTGAAGTCATCATAAATCTCTCTTCACACCCGCTGATATCCATATTTAGCTAAGATACATAAGGCTAATATGCCATTTTCGATTCATCTAAAATGTATGTATAAATCAAAAAATACCTGCGCAAATATTTCTAATGGTCTAAACTCTCTATTCTATTAAAACTAAATTATTAACCCCTATATCATATTTTTATTAAACTAATAAAATTTATTTTAAAATATATAACTCAGAACTGACATTTTTTAAAGTCATCAAAAATTGATAATTAAATGCCTCTTAAATATACACGATATCTTCTGGAGCTAAAAGTAATATTCACTCAACCAATTTTTAAAACTGATTTGGAACATTGAACGTGATAGAAGTAGAAAAAAATCTCTTAAGAAGTCCTCTATGAAAGGAAATTGTGATAGGTCCCTCATTAAACAGAAACCATTCCATCTCCCTGGGAGAATATGCAGTGTAACTGTGCCTTCATAGAATGAATTGGGTAGTGTTCCTTCTGTTTCTCTTTTGTGGGATAGTTTGAAAAGTATTGGTATTAGGTCTTCTTTGAAAGTCTGATAGAAATCTGCACTAAAACCATCTGTTTCTGCATGATTTTTGGTTGGAAGACTTTTAATGGCTGCTTCTATTTCTTTAAAGTTTATGGGATTGTTTAGATAATTTGTCAGATCCTGATTTTAATTTGGTATCTAGAAAATTATCCATTTAATCCCGATTTTCCAGTTTTGTTGAATATAGGCTTGGATTAGCCTGGGTTGTCTAGAGTCACAGAAAGTATGGGCAGTCTCTATGTAGTTAGGGGATTTGTTGATGTCTTACAGTCTGTAGTCTAACTCTTCAACAATGGTCAGCAGCAGCTGTGGATGGAAGTCCAAGGATCTAGCATTTGCTCAGTCCCACAAGGCAAGCCTGCAAGGAAGAGTAAGTCTTCCTCCTTCCAATGTCCATATATATATATCGAGCAGAGGGTGTGGCCCAGATTAAAGGTGTGTGCCTCCATGCCTTTAATGCCAGATGATCTTGAACTGGAATTCATAGCCACTATGCTTCAAGAACTCCATGCCAAGATCCATGTCAGAAACATATCTCTGAGCCTCCAGATTAGAATCAGAGATGAGCCTTCCAATTCTAGATTGTAGTTCATTCCTGATATAGTCAAGCTGACAACCAGGAATAGCTACTACAAGGCTTTTGTAGTAGGATCTGATGATTTTTCTTCAATTTCCACCGTTTCTGTTGTTATATCTCCCATTTCAGATGTTGTTAATTTGGGTACAGTTTCTGTGACCTCTAGTTAGTCTGGCCACAGGTTTATCTATCATTGATTTTCTCAGAGAATCAGCTCTTTGGTTAATTGTTTGTATAGTTCTTTTTGTTTTTACTTGGTTGATTTTGGCCCCTAGTTTGATTATTTCCTGCCATCTACTCCTCTTGAGTTTATTTGCTTCTTTTTGTTCTAGAGCTTTCAGGTGTGCTGTTCAGCAGGTAATGTATGCTTCTCCAGTTTCTTTATGGAGGGTCTCAGAGCTGAATTTTCGTCTTAGTACTGCTTTTCTTGTGTCCCATATGTTTGTGTATGTTTTGCCTTCATTTTCAGTAAATTCTAAAAACTATTTAATTTCTTTATTTCTTTCCTGACCAATTTATCATTGAGTAGGGTATTGTTCATCTCTCCTGTATATATATATATATATATATATATATATATATATATATATATATATATAGGCTTTCTGTTGTTTTTGTTGCTATTAAAGAACAACCTTAGTCTGTGACCTGAGAGGATGCATGGGGATTATTTCAATTTTCTTGTATCTGTTGAGGTCTGTTTTGTGACCAAAGATATGGTCAATTTTGGAGAAGGTCCCATGAGATGCTGCAAAGAAGATATATGCTTTGTTTGGAATAAAATGCTCTATAGATAGTTGATAAATTTATTTGGTTCATAAATTCTTGTGTTTCCATGATCTGTCCATTGATGAGACTGGGGTGCTGAAGTGTACCAATATTACTATGTGAGGTGCAATGTGTGCTTTTTATTAGATATTTTCTTTATTTACATTTCATGTGTTATTCTCTTTTCTGGTTTCCCCTCTGAAATATTACTATGTGAGGTGCAATGTGTGCTTTTTTATTAGATATTTTCTTTATTTACATTTCAAATGTTATTCCCTTTTCTGGTTTCCCCTCTGAAATAACCCTATCCAATCCTCCTCAATCAATCCGCTCACTATTCCTTCCGCAGTCCTGGTATTCCCCTGTGGAATACCAGGAAACCAGAAGGATCCTGTCCCAGGCTTCTCCTTGGTTCATATAACCAGAGAACTCCAGGCAGGTCCCTCTGAGAAGAAGTAGTAGTCTTACCTCTGCTAACAGTATTGTCTGTTCTCTTGGGAGACCCACTCTCTCACAGTGATATTAGGTATTCTATTCCTAATATCCTTAGGTGTGGCCTTCTCATTGTGTTCTGGATTGTTTTATTCAATTGCTTCACCTGTTTGGTTGTGTTTTCCCATAATTCTTTAAGGAAGTTTTGTCTTTCCTCCTAAAGGGCTTCTATCTGTGTACATGTATTCTCCTGTATTTCATTAAGGAAGTTATTTATGTCCTTTATAAAGGCCCCAATCATCATAATGACATGTGTTTTTAAATCAGTCTTGCTTTTCAGGTGTGTTGGGGTATTCATGGCTTGCTGTAGTAGGAGAACTGGGATTTTAAGATGCCAAGTAGCCTTGTTTTCTGTTGCTTATGTTCTTGTACCTGCCATCTGGTTTTCTGTGGTGTTAGCTGGTCTTTCTGTCTCTGGTAGTGTAAGGCTCCTGGGAGATTAGCTCTCTCCAAACAGCATTTGTATATGGAACACTGTGACACAGAATCAGCTCTGGGCAGAGATGGAAACCACAAGGATCCTGCCCCAGGCTGCTCCTTGATTCCTCTAATGTGAGAGCTCCAGGTAGGTCCCTCTGAGCAGAAGTTGTGATCTTACCTGTGCTCACAGGTTTGTCTGCACTTCTGGGAGAACCTTTCCCAGTGAAGTGGCAAATACTATCAACACCATTTAGAAATTGACTTAGTATTTAAAAAGAAATTTAAATCTAATTTGGTATCCAATAATAAAATAAATTATCATAGTATTCTCCTTATTATAGTGGAAAGGTAAATAGAGGCAAATTGGAAATGGTAAAGTGAAAAATTCTTGCAGTATTATAATAAGAATTTAGATTTAAAATGTTCTGCAAGATAGCTGCAGACTATGGGCCCTAGTCCAAAGTGTTTGAAATCACAGACATCACCACTTCACTGGGAAAGGTTTATTTCAGAAGGTTAAGAAGTCTGGAATGACTGGAAACTGATTGGACACTATCTGGGAAAACCACTGCCACAGTGCCCAGAGCTAATCCTGTGTCACAGAGCTCTTTACCTGAATAATGCTGGGATAGACTGGTCCTCATGAAGAATCCTGAAGTCCAATTAGATATTAGCAGATTACTCCCAAATTCTTTCTTTCAGCATTGCCTTTGCATATCTTTCAGGCAGTACACTATTGTACATCAAAGGATGTGTTGCTTGCTTATTGTGTATATTGCTATTTTAGTAGCGTTACATTCTTTAACCAAAGACAGTAGACCAGAGGATGACATGTGGGCTCTATATATGTTCCAGCTCAACATCTCATTTTTCCATGAGTTTGATAGTGTAGCCCACTCTTCTTGCTGGAAAGATCGTTTGGTAATAGAGATGCCCAGTTTTATCGCTGTCTTTCATATTATGTGGCAATTTCATTTAATTTGTTTTCATATATGCATATATTCATGCAGGGACTACTGTTTATTTCCATACTAATCCTCAAAGGAACTTTAATTTTAACTGTCTAACCCTATGTTCCCTCCTCTACTAATGTCTCTACTTCACTCCTGGTTTTTCCCTTTCCAATCCCCATTCTGCCCATTCCTATCAAATTATTTCATTGTCCTAAGGCAATCTATCTGTCACTCCTAGTGCTTTACTCTAAACCCAATCTGGTTTTACAGATAGCTGTTTTACAGATTATTTTTCACTAATTTAATAGCTATTGTTCACATATAAGTAAATACATATCATATTTATCCTTTAGGATCTAGGTTTCATCATTCGGTATGATGATTCCTAGTGCAGTTCATTTACTTGTGAATTTCATTATTTCATTTCTTTTGAAACCTGAATTTTGCAAACAAGAAAAAGTACATGGAAGTTACCATGTTAAATCTTACCTGTAGTCCCACTTTGTGTGATATAAAGTTTGAGTAACTACTGTGTGAGGCCACTTTGGATTACAATATTCATGAGGAAACCTAGGCTGCAATTTCAGAGTCTGTATCAAAAAGCAGCAAGAGACCTGATATTAAACCAGAGGAAAAATTTACAAAGGAACAAAATTTTATTTATCTGAGACATCAGTTACACAAAAGCTGTTGCAATAACTTCCTATTATAGGCCTGAACAAATGGGTAATACAAGTGAAATCAGATTATTATTAGCATTTTCAAAACCATTGAGAAATAGAGGTGTAGATCAAAGTAAAATACATAGCTAGTGAATTACAGTTGAAACCCCAGTTTCATGAAAATATGAAAAATAAATTTGATGTATCATTGAGTGGGTAAAGAAAGTAAAATGAATTCCAATCAATCCTAATAACCAAAGTTTCATACAGGAATGTGTCTTGGCAAAAGTAGAGAATTGAATTCTTCATGTTTTCTCTCACTAATAAAGGTGCATCCTCGCAAAAGTAGATTAATTTAAGTTTAGTGTAATAAGATTAATGAACAGGAAATTAATGTTTGCTTTAATTACTAATTTTTGAGAATAGAATTTTTCAGACAATGTATTCTATTTTTGTACCACTGCATTTTCTTGTACCTGATTCTTGTCACCTCCATAGCTACATAAAGTGAGTGTTCTCTCATTCTCCTTTAGAAAACATACAGGCAAATAAAAAAAACTAAGCAAAATAAAATAAAACTAGCAATCAAGGGAATCAGAAAGAAAACTCACAAGAATCACACACATACAGAAAGACATATTCCCAAACATAAAGACAAATTAAAATAAAAATTTCAAAGTCATAATATGAAAAAAAAAACACCAGTACTGTTAAAAGTACAGTACATCATGGGTCAAAAATAACTCAAAATTATTGTTGATTCACATGTGTTGTCTGTCTACTACATAGAATGGGAGTTCTGCAACTCCATGTAGATTCTATACCAAGTAAGGTACTCGAGGGATAAACTATTTTTCCATTTGAAGAATTTGTCAAATAAAGATATCATCCTGGCGATCATATATTATTCCTGCTCTCAGTGCATAGACCCCAAATAACTTTGAACTGCACAGACTCTGCACGTGACTCACATAGGAGTTCATATGTGTATCAGCCCTATTATGTCCCGGAAGGTATTGTTGCCTTGTGGGCATTCCTCCCAGCATTACTGGCCTTATTACTACAATGTTCTACAATGTCTTCCACAAAGTTTTCTGAGCCATGGAGGTGGAATTCTGATGGCAATATATGATTTATGATATGATGAGTAAAGGTTTTTTTACTCTGCATATTACTCAGTTATGGTTCTCTGTATCTGCCCCGCTAATGTATATGTTAGCTTCAGTGATGAAGGTGCAACTATATACTAAACGATGGGTATAAAAGAATGTTATTTGAAATATTTTTTATATATACCATAACTTACTGTTGTAGATCAAATAATATAAAGCAGGTTTAGCCTTTAAATTTCCCCTCAGATACCATGCAGACTACTTTCAATATCACCAATAATATTCAGTAGGTGAAGGCTTTAGATAAACACCTGCTTGTCTTCCCTATGTTTAATAGAAATGTAAGTGTTATATCTGTAATAGTGCCATCATCAATTTGTGTAGAGCAATCAACCACTTAAGCAATAGTCTGACATATGTGCATAGTACTGAGTACCTAAAGGTGATTTTTTTCTGCTTTCTTTACCTATGAATTCTATTATTTTCTTAACAGCTGTGTAATATTCCATTGTGTAATGTACTACATTTTCATTTCCTCATTTATGCACAGCTAGACTGCCTTCTCTTTCTTTCTAATATGAATATACCTGCAATGAATAGGAATGAGTAAGTGTCTATATAGTGAGATATAGGCAACTTTTTTGGATATACACCCCAAAATGGTACACCTGAATCCTGACAAACAACATTCCCAGGTTCCCACGGCAAAAATCACAGTGATTTCCAAAAGGGATGAACCACTGTGTATTTTGACCAACAGTGGATAAGGATTCTTATTACTCATTATCCTCCCCAGAATGTGTGCTCATTTGTTTTATTGATCTTGGACATAGTGATTAGTTGATGATTAAATCTCATGTGACCTCAATATTCATATTCCTGATTCCTAGGAGTCTTTTTGTTTTCTTTTAGTGAAACCAACATTTGAATGGTCAGTTAAGGGCCATTAGAGAAATGGATTTATATTTGAATAGAAGAGGGAGAAGAGGTAGGAGAAAAACATGGAAATTGGACATATAAAGGATAATGTAAGGTTTAGTATCCAGGGAGTAAGCACAGCAAGTAAGACACCCAAAACCTTTGAGACATATTTCAGAGGAAGATATTAAGGAATTTCATTATGTGTGTGGGTGTGTGTACATATGCATTTTTCCTTTAACCATCATAAGAGAGGCCAGGCAGCAAATGAATACAATTTTGTTAATGAATTTAAGAAACATCTAGTTCATAAGTTAGGGATGAGACCCAATGAAGTTCTAAGTATCATGGGCAGATTTTTTATAAGGCAAATAAAGAAATTTGGTCACGTAATCAAAGAGCCTGCAGCATAGTAAATTGTCATCAAAAATGTTTTCTCAGGGCACGAACTTTCTTTAGTTCTCTAGATTTCCTACATATTTCATTTTTGCCCTTAAAATGCAAGTGAAGTGATGCTTAAAGGGGAGAATTACTTCTATGCTCACAGTGCCAAGTGGCTTTTGATAAAATAGGAAGATTGATGGAAACCCTATAATTAATTCTTAGTAGATTGCAGAGGGATAAAGTATATGAAATTACTGTGCCATTTTCAAAAGATTTAAAGAGTCATCTCAAAGCCAAATCCTATCCCTGATTCTAATGGGACCTCCAAGGTATGTTCTCCAAAGAGGACTAACTCACCTGATTCCGCTCTCCTTTTGCCCAACCTGAAAGTCTTGCCTACTTGCCCAGTGATTGGCTCCTTTATTCATTAGGGGATTGATTCACAAGAACAGCACCAGGTCCATCCACAAAAGGAGGAAATGTGCAGTTTTTTATTAGGGCTGAACAATGAACTCTGTATAGGGATATTGTGGGAGTTAGGCATCCTCCTGAATGATCAGAAGAAGTTGTGCCAGAAGGTAGATCCTGTTAGCTTCTGAATGAAGGTACTGATCAGAAGGCAGCATGAAGACAGGCCATCCGACCTTAGGCTTCTTTTGCCTCTAGGACAAAACTTTTCCTGCTTAAATCAACCACTCCTCTTATGATGATTGCTTATCAAAATCGTCAACATGTTGTAAAGCAAAAACAACTGGGTCTTTTTAAGAAATCCCATTTTGTGTGAAACCAGGGGCTAAATTCTAACTCTAGGAAGAAAATCAAAAAGTCTACCTGAGCAAAACATCCTATGACAACCCCATTAGCAACAGCCAATGAGGTTATAATAGGAGAGTAAAGGTAAATATAGTTATGTCCAGACATCCTGCAGAGAAGAGATAACTTAGACATCCTGTTCATCAGGTAGATTTATCCTACTGTTCAGTTCCTGAAGAGTATGCCAGAAATACAATTTTATACTATTAACTTGCTGAGCCATATGGAAATTGCTCCAGTCTCCTGTAATCTGAATAAAGAGGTTTGAACCCCTAGACTGGGGGATTTCTCTCTGAAATGCTGTGACTGAAACAGTGGAAGACCTTGATCTAGAGCTCATAACGAAGACCCTTATGTATTTAAATCAGAACTTGCTGCAATATGATCTTTTGGGCTCCCTGCAACTTGGGCATAATACTGTATCCCACCACTTAAAAAGGTTTACTTACCTTGTTTGTTCATATTAAACTCTTCTTTTTAACATTCTACCAACAGATAAGACAAGTCTTTCCTAAAATTTTCAAAATTCTGTTTCTAAAGTATCTTTTCCTTCTCATACATACTTACATGTACTTATATGAAGCATGGCTTTGAGCCAAAATTGTTAATTCTTCTTCTTCAATATTAGTGGTATTGAATTTCTGTTGTCTTACATTTACAATTTTCTATTGTTTATCTTCTGTTTATTCTTCTCTCATTCACTGTATCTCATTTGCCTCCAAACACTCCATGCAGTTCTCCCCAATATCATTCCTCTCACCCAGATCCTTTCTTCCTCCCACTCCCTGAGAGAGAGAGAGAGAGAGAGAGAGAGAGAGAGAGAGAGAGAGATGGTTTCCCAAGGATGTGTTAGCAGAGCATTGGTGCTTAGCATAAAACAGGAAGAGTAGAACAAAGCCTCTCATCTACACTATGCAAAGAAACCATCAGTGATTTCATCGATTCTCAATAAATTAACAGGGTGCCTTAGGATAGATGGTATTTTTCCTTGTTAACAGTTATTTTAAAATCTCATTTGTAGACTATTCTGATGAGTGGATTTTGAACAACAGCAATTCATAAAAGATGCTTTCTAGACACAATATTGATTGTTACATACCAACATTACAGCTGAGAATGTTGTTTTCCTTTGAATAACCTCAACAATATATAGGATTCTACTGCAGTGTCCTTCACTAGTCCATAGACTGGCTATAGGAAGTAAAGTCATAAAACCACTGTGCAGAATCGTGCCCCCAACCCAGCCCCAAGCTTCTGGCGATAGACAAATATGGTGACACTACAAAGAACAAAGATCTTTCGGTTTTCATCTTCCCACAGTGTCAATATTCCTTTGTTAACATTTTGTGGTAGCCAGAATGCCACATTATGGTTTGTTTTTAGTATTTTCCTATTTAGGACTTTATCTATTAAATTATGAATTTGCAATTATTACTGATAGTATGAACCCTGACATTTTTTTAATTATGTTTTCTTCAGATATAGCTCAACAAATGTGACCAATAAAAAGATCTGCTCTTATAAATAAAGGAGTGAAGTGTTCAAATTTGATTCAGGGATTACAGAACTCAAAGGGGACTTCACATAGTTTCAAAATGAAAAATTTTTATAGAATTTTCCCCATGCTACTGTGTTTCTTTTTAACATAAATTTAGATTTGGATCTTTCAATGGAATGCAGATGTCTAACAGGATATGCTTTGAATTCTGCAATTTTGAATATACCAACCAATATACATCTAAACACAGAAGTACAAAACAAAATTTTATAGGAGATGCATGCTTCAATGCCACATAATTTGTCCCCAAGTATTATGCCAAATACAGGTTATGAAGGGGGTGTTTCAGTTACTTTAAGTAATTTTGTGGGTTTTTTCATTTAATATTCATTCTTCGTTTTAGACTGTCATTTTAGCTTATTCAAAAGAAACTTCAGCATAATCTCCTTGTGACAACATTTGGTTATACCAGACTGCACCATAAGATATTGGCAATTCATGTATAGCCAAAGAGAAAGTGAGGGACCAGTAGATAGAAAATTATTGAGTACTGAGGAAGACTGTTTCAAGAAGGATCAGCGATAAGATATCAGTAGATTCTGGCAAGAATGTGGAAAAAGAGGAACACTCCTCCATTGTTGGTGGGATTGCAAGCTGATACAACCCCTCTGGAAATCGGTCTGGTGTTTCCTCAGAAAATTGGGCATAGTACTTCCTGAGAACTCAGTCATACCACTACTGGGCATATACCCAAAAGATGCTCCAACATGTAACAAGGATACATGCTCCACTATGTTCATAGCAGTCTTATTTATAATAACCAGATGCTGGAAAAACCAGATGTCCTTCAATGGAGGAATGGATACAGAAAATATGGTATAAACTACTCATGGGAGTCAGAAGGTGGGGGCACTTGGGAGGAAGAGAGGAGGAGAGGGGAGAAAGGAAGGTCAGAATCAGGTATGAGAGGAGTCAGGAATGATATACAGAAGGTCAGGAATTTGAAAAGCCTTTTGTAGCAATGGGAGATAGGAGAATGGGGGCACCCACAAGCAAATCTCAGATGCCAGGGGAGCAGCAGGCTTCCAGGACACAACAGAGATGAGATTAGCTGAAATGCCCAACAAAGGGGAAGGAGAACCAGTAGAGATAATATTCAGAGGTTAAGCAAGGCCTCCTGTTGGGGGGGTTGCTGCCCACTCATCTCAAAAAATTTAACCCAAAATTGCTTCTGTCTAAAGGAAATATGGGGGGAAAGTGTGGAGCTGACACTAAAGTAAAAGCCTTCTAGAGACAGCCCCACCTGAGGAAACTCCCATATAAAGACACCAAACCCAGACATTATTGCTGATACAAAGAAGTACCTGCTGACAGGAGGCTGTTATAGTTGGCTCCTGATAGGTTGTGCCAGAGCCTGACCAATACAAATGTGGATGTTCAAAGTCAATCAACCTACTGCGCATGGGACCCTAACAGAGGAATTGGGAAGGACTGAAAAAGCTGAAGAGGTTTCCAACCCCATAGGAAGAACAACAATATCAAACAACCCAGATTCCCCCAGAGCTCCCAGGGACTAAACCACCAACACAAGAGTACACTTGGAGGGACCCATGGCTCCAGTCACATATGTAGCAGAGGATGGAACTTTCTGGCATAAATACGGGGAAAAGTTCATGATCCTGTGAAGGATAGATTCTCCAGTGTAGGGGATTGCCAGGGCTGTGAGGTAGGAGTGTCTAGTTGGGAGGGTGAGCATTCTCATAGAGTAAGGGAGAGGGTGAATGGAAGGGGGGGCTCCAGAGGGAAAATTGGGAAGCAGGATAAAATTTGAAATGGAAATGCATAAAATATCCAAGAAAAAAAGAAGCTTGAGAAACACACTCAGATATGAAGACTGTTGGATTCTTACTCTTAGAAAAATGGTTCTTATTAAAATAGAATTATATGTGAAAATGTACATAGATCCTAAGTAGAAGCTTCTTCATCCTGAAATGCATGTGATTGAGGAAGGAAACAATGTAATATTGGGAACATTTAAGTTTTTGTTATTATTGCTGATCTTCTAAATGTCCATGTTAAGTAACCATTGAATTTGCCTATAAAGTCCTCTTCATTATATGGTAACCAATACACAGAACTCTATATAAGTTTCCCATATAATACTGTCAATTCTAGAATTAAAATCAAATCACAGATTATGACAGCACAGTTTATTCTATAGAATATCATACCATAGATCTCACATAGATCACACATCTCATACAGATTTTTATTCTTAGATACTATTGAGATGGTTATTCTCTCTTTCAATTTGATGTGATCTCGAATCTCCTGAGAGGCAAGCCTCTGACATCCTTGAGGAGGATCAACTTAATTTAATTCAGGTAGGAGAATGTGTCCTTCTGGGAAGGACCACAATAAGGATCCTAAGCACTGGCCTCTTCACTAACAAGTGGCTTTCTGTGTCCCAGGCAAGAAATCTACAACTCTAAGTCCATGAATTGATAATTTTACACACACACACCACACCACACAGACACACACACACACATACACACACACACACACACACACACACACACCACACACACACACACACACACACACACACACGGATATATATGTGGAGATATATAGATATAGATGATATAGATAGATATAGATATAGATATATGTATTTCATGTTTAGCTAATCTTACATAATCCTTGACGTTTGTGTTTATTGTATAAAGTCTGGAAGAACAAAGAGCCATGATATATAAATCTTTAACCTTAACTAGCTAGGTGGCAGATAAAGAAAGAATGCTGTGTGTTTAAATCCAGTCTGATATAAATGGCATCTTCCTGGCCAGAAAAAGCTATTGGTGCAAACATTGTCTTTAAATATAATAAATCAGTAAGGGCAGTGGTGACACATGCCTTTAATCCCAGTACTTTGAAGGCAGAAGCATTTGGATTTCTGAGATCAAGGCCAGCCTGGTATACGGAGTGTGTTCCAGGACAGCCAGGGCTATACAGAGAAACCCTGACTTGAACCCCCATCCCCCAGGATAAATAGTAATAATATATCAGTATGTCTTACTGAGTACTTGCTGCCAGGCATCTTCAGACAAATTTGACAAATACAATACAACATTGTAGTATCACTGGTTATTTTCCTAATAGGAATCAATATTTGAAAGGTGTCTTACAATTCACGATGGCAAATGTATCTTTTCAGCTAGCTTTAAAACTCTCCAGCACTGGAAGAAGCAGCAGAGGGACTGATTTGCAGTAGTAGCACAGCATGTTTAAGTGTGATCATCCTCTTCTCTCAGTATGGCATGAATTGATATATTACCACACTTATCTGCTTAGTCCTATATTGAAGCAAATTTAGCCACACAGGGATAGATTCTGAAAGTTCTGCTATGGGATAGGAAGCTGGGTATTTCCATATGCATTCAAATGTATCTTTTTATTTTTGCAAAATTTTTCCTTCAATGATCTTATAGTTCACAGTGCAGATTGTCCAAATTCAAAGCACGTTTAGTAGTTTCATATTCTTTTCTGTTTCCTATGTAGATTTTGACTTGCATAAAAGGATATTACTAAATCAATGTCATTATATTTATTGCAAAATAATTGAATGTATGACACATCAAGAGAGATTCTACATCTTTTGTTGTTATTGTTGTTGTTGTTGTTGTTCTTTCATTTCCATATACAGCAGGCATCTAAATCACCAAGACTTAAATTTTCATAGAAGTTCCTGAGTGACTTTTCTGCTTGTAAAACAAGTACTGCTCTATAAAGGTATTTCCCCAAACTCATGTCAGGAATCTCAAGACTAAATGAAACTGCCTATCTAGTGATATACAGCCTTCGGCGCGCGCACACACACACACACACACAAACACACAAACATACACACAGAGAGAGAGAGAGAGAAAGAGACAGAGACAGACACAGAGAGAGAATAGACAGACCAACAGAGAGACTGAGTGATAGAGATAAAGATGGAGACACAGAGAAAAATATACACATATGACCAAAAATAACGAAATCTAGTTAAAAGTTGTGGCTCATGACATTTTTTTCTAGGATCTATGAGGCAGAAGCTGTTTAATCTCTGAGTTTAAAGCAATCCCAGTCTACAAGGTGAATTCCCAGTCCAGCAAATTCTATCATGTAAGGCCCTGATTTAAAACAAACAAATATGTAAGTATCTCATAGCAACAATTTTATAAAACATGAGGAAAAATATCATCACTGAATGATAACAATGCTTTCATAAAACAACAAAATATTATGTTCATGGTAAGGGATTATTTTTTACATGAGGTTTTAGGAATCTTTAGAAATACCTAATCAAGTAAGTCCCTATTAGGGCAGAACATTGTTAAGGCAGCAGCTTTTATCCGTTAGTAATTTCTCCTGATAGCACTACAAATATGTATAGTTCTGGACTTTCCCTATTTTGGATTACATTTTTCTAAGCACTCTTTCTTTCCTTTATATAGAGATATAAAGATGAATATAAATTAATATTATGTAGTCACCATTGCCCAGAAAACACCTTGAATTTATTCCTGACCAACTTATACTACAGTTTATAAAGACCCTCCTCTTTCATACTAGCAACAGGACAGCTTAAAGCTCATGACTGCCTGCCCTATGTCATTAGCTTTAGAAAAGATTTTGAATCCATGCAGCCTGGATAATGTGCATGTGTGCATTATTGGAGGGGTGTACTGGCTCACTAGCACAAACTGGGGGTTGGGAAGGTGATTAGTTAAGTTAGTGCAGCACGTTCTGCTCATAGAAGAGGCAGCCAAAGATGCCTGTCACATTCAACCTGGGACTGGTCAGCAAGGCAATGCAACAAATGAAGTCAGCTCCCATTTTGACCCCTTGTTTATTTCATATGTAAAAATGATTTGTGCACATTAAGTATTACAGATTTGTTGGGGTTAGAACATTACCCTATATTTTTCAAGTCTATGAAGAATCAGATGAGAATGCTATGAGATCAGGACCTGGCTTCCTTTGTCCTGTCCTGTGTTGTGTTGGCTGCAGTGCCCCTCTCCTTGAGCCTTTAACCTGCCCTGTCACTTCAGTGCAGTTCTCTTACAGGGTGAACATTAAAATTTCAAAGAGCTGACAGTATTGTGGATTAAAGGTATGTGAGGGTTAAGGGCAGACAGAAAAAAGGAACATTTATTAGGTATATGGATGTTGCATAAAAATACTATTCCTAAGGGAAATTAAATTATATTGTGTTTTGCCATGAAGAATGTGGATGGATAAATGTACTTGAAGGTAACATCCATATTATCATCAGTGGCAAACCACAAAAGGTAGTGGTGGTTTGCACCTCCCAGTTTCTGAATGACTAGGAGGATCAGGTAAGTATGAGTTTTGACACTTTGAAACTTATAATACAGAAAGGGGGATTCCAATGTGGTATAAGGAAGTTAATGGACAGAATAAATTCAGGTGTGTGAATAGCCAATGTGTGAAAACATGGGATATCTTTACATACAGAGCTACAGCCTACACAGTGGTACAGAACTTTTAGCCTTTTTCTGTCATCTTGTATGGTGATCTATTTTGAATATACTGCTTCAGTGTTATTAGATATTGTTATTTTTTGTAATCTTGCCCATATTCAAAAATAAACTGGTGAATTGGTAAGTACATTCGTTGAACATTTAATCTATTCTTCTGTCCTCTGCTTTCCTGATGTTGAAGAGTGTGTAAGATATGCAAAAGTGCATGGACAAATTTGGGGGATGCTTTCTCAAAAAGATAAATTCACAAGTGTGAGCCTTATTTTCATTTTTGTGTGTTTGGTTGTTTACAAGTCTCACTGGAATTCTATTTTGTTTTTATTTCAAAATAGTGTTGTATTTAATTTTTATTGAAAATTAATTTTAATGCAATATATCAGGATTACAGTTTCCCCTTTTTCTACTCCTACCAGTTCCTTACCATCTACCCTCCCATCCAGATTCACTCACTTTCTGTCTCACACTAGAAAAACACACTCAAGAGACAACAACCAAACATACCAAAATGAAATATAGTAAGATTAAAACCCATCATATTGACGATGGACAAGGCAACCAAACAGAAAGAAACATGCTACAGGAGCAGGCACAAGAATCAGAGATACACTTGTTAACACACACAGGAATTCCACAAAAACACTATGCTGAATGTTATAAAAGATTTACAGAGGACACACTATAGACTATTGTAAGCTCTGGAACAGAGAAGTTCACAGAGGCATTCCCTTTGCTTTTGCTCATTTTATTTTGGTTCTCATATAAAAATATTGTGATTTAAGATTTTAAGACGTTTTCAAAGCAGTATCATAAGTGGACCCATGCTAACAGTATTCTGAGGGTGTCTGAAAGTTGTTGCTTCTCAAGTGATGTTAATTGATGCAGTTATAACATGAGAGTACCATACCATACACCTTTTGTTACTTTAACTGCATAGTATAAATTTAAATATCATATAGTGTTATCACTTGCAAATTCCTTTATTATTTAAAGTTTTTCCTGCTTGAGTCTTTTTGTTTCCATATACAGTTATAGTTACATAGTTTGTGGGATTCTTTGACTTATAGTTCCGAGGGAATTAATCCTTGTCTGCCCCTAAGATTTTCTAAATAACTCATATCTTCTTGGAGTAGTATTTTCAGTAAATTAGATATTTCTCTTTGCACTACCATAAATAAATATGCATATACATAAAATAAATGTTTATATTATATATAAAATAAAAACTTCACATATAGTATTTACACATAAATATATATGAACAACATGTAACACCTATAATAATAACATTTAATATATTATGTATTATAACTCAAAATAAACTACATACATTACTACTAAATATAGACTAGCTGTACTTGCTTGTACAGAAATTTCTATATGTGTATATGTACACATACACATATGTATATTTATTTATATATAAATCAATTTTATATATAATATAAACTATATATATTTGATATATGCAAATATATGTATATTTTCAGTTGTATATATTATATATACAATATACATATATTTATATAAATATCAATGTATTCTGATCAAGGATAGCTCATTTCTTATATTTTATAGTTATATATGTAGTTTATTATGTATTATAATGAATATTATATTATATATTTTAATTATAAAATATATGTTCTTTATATTTATGTATATAGATTAATAAATATATAACTATGATAAAATACTTACTTACTTCAATATAAATGTGTACATATATATGTATACGTTTCATAAAGATTCTTCATACATCCTTAATTTTGCCAAACATAATTTACTTATATCTCCCAACCTCAAAATCTATCCCCACTCTTGATTAAACATTTATTAAACACTACTGCTTCTATAATATTTTATAACACTTATGCTCTGATATCCTTACTTACTATTTTATTAAATAGTATAAGCTAATATATAAGTTCCCAAATAACTTCTGTATGTACATTTCACTTTGGCTAAAACTTGCTGAACACTCCAATTTTTTCAAGTGCAATCAAACTACTATCAACATAAAACTTCTGCCTCTAGATATCTCCTTTTCACTTTCATTTACTATGTATTATACTCTCACTCCTTTGTAAACACATTCTTCTATGGCAATGACTAGTTTGCAACATCATATTTTCCACATGGTCTCCATAAAACCTCACAAAAGACTTTATGTATGCACTTTATATGGAGAGAACAAGGAGCATTTATCTTTTTCTGATTTGATTACTAGCATGCACTGTTACTGATTCTTTTTTATTTCTACCTATACACCTAAGTACCATGAAGCAGAAGAAAGAATAGATGATAAATAGTAATTAGCGAGGAGAAAGAGAGCCAGCAAAAGACTTTTAATCTTAGAACCCACTGAATATGATAGATTTCCAGAAGCAAGACTACACTATCAAAACCAAAAATCAAAAAAAAAATCGTCCACCTATTAACCAAGTGGTAATATCCTAGACTCTGTGAACAACATTTCCTATTTAATCTAACAGAGCTAGTCCCTGGCCTGTATGTTCTGTCAATCCAGATCACCTACTCTTATAATCTTCAGGGAAATACCATGTCCCTTGTCATTCCATTAATGAAACTAAATGCTGAAAATCTGAGGGCTGGGCATGTAATATCTGCCCACAGCTTAACTTGGTGCAGAAAGTAAACACCACACATTCAGGTATATATAATTGCCTGCTCATAGGTCAAACAAAATCATTTTAAAAAATCTTTCTGAAAGTAATATTTTCAATGTGTAACCCTAACTAAGCTGAGTATGTAGACCTAGCTAGTCCTTACCTCACAGAGATTTTCCAGTCTTTCCTCCTCTGGGATTTAAGGCATATTCCACCACACTTGACTTCAATCTTCATCTTTATCTTCTGCATTATTTGGCATGTATATCTTCTAAAATCAGCTATAGAAGCTTAAAATCTTTCATTATGTTAGGAATACAGACTTTGGCATTTTGATAACATTTCCCTCAGGTATTCATTGAGGGCACCATGCAAGATAAAGTGCAGCAGACGAGTGAGCTTCCTGGATACAGTTCAGTTTGTTCAAATGCAATAGGTGTCACTAAGAAAGGTAAACCACAGGGGCTTCATCTTTGGATAGTTACTAACTGCTGCTGTGCCTTCTCATGTTTATCACTGTGTTATAAATGTATCTTCCATAGTGTGATTGGACTACAGATACCCTCACTGCCTATAATTTGATGTGATTACTTCTTGGAAGATATCCCACAAGAAGAGACAATTTCTATATACGTCAGTGTGAAGGTGACCATTCATAAGATAATATTGTGTGGATGAATTTATGATTTTAAAGAATTAATGATTTGATTCAAATAGATTTACAAAGTTAGAGTAGTTTATGGAAAGTTTAAAAGGATGGTTTAAATTGTGTTGCCAGAAATATATAATAAAGTTAGAAGTAAGAGCATATTGTGTTCAATCCCTCATAGAATACTTAGAGGTGCATGGGTTAAAAAAGAAGTACAATGAGCTTTCATTTCTTCCAAGCATGTAATTCTACTTTGAAGAGAATAATAATCTTGGGACTAGTTAATGATTAAGTGAAGAAAAAGAAAAATGATAAAAAACAATATATTGCTCAAGGTTGGCTCTAAATTCCTGGATCCATTTACCTAAAGAAGTAACCACAGGATTTGGTGTGCAGGATGAAAGACAATGTTATGCATGAAGAGGAAATAATTGTATTATAAGAATAGAGAATATATGATTATTTAGTTTGGATGAATAAGTCATATGATAAGTGGTCTGTTTCTTGGTGAATACAAATTGTCATCATCTAGGTATAAGAAAAAAACTTGCTAGTAGAGACTCGTTTGCTTAAACTTTGTTAATCAATGAGAAAATAATTATTACTTTGGAATTAAGATGAGTTCAAGGAGAGAAGTACCAGCCCAATAATCCAGTCTTATTCCTGGAGAGAAAAGTGAACATGGTAATTAACTACTGATTCTTCAAAAGGCCATCAGTTTACCCTGTAGTGTCCATGGTACTCTTTAACACATTCAGTATTCAAGTCTCACACTGGTCCAGGAATAAACACTTAAATCAATTTTATCTGCCTGGGCAAGTCCCTGATGCCCTAGGTTGTTGTGGAATTTCATGAAGTTCAATACTATGTTAGTCTAAGCCCTTTGAACATGATCTCAACTAATCTACAGTCTACTCAATGATTGTTCTTCCTCCACTGACTGACCTGTATTCTCAATATTTCATAGTGGGATTAGATACTACTTTTTACATTACAGTTACTGTGGTAATAACTGCCCCCATGTATTTTCCACTACCTAATATTCCTAAGGACCTTCTATTGCAATGGTCAAGTGGATATAATGGTTCTTATTATGAAAAGACTCATTTGACACATGTTGTACTGCTTCTTTCTCAGAGGTATGATTTGTATATCACCTGATTTCCTAATTTCCGCATTACTCAGATTTCCCATATTCAATCCCAAGACACATACTATCATGGGACTGGGTGATAGCAGCTGAACCTTTTATTCTGAACCTTAACAGAACCTTTTATTCTTACTTAGAAGTCCTCTCATTGAGACATTGTTATAAAACATACCTTTATTCTCATTACTTGAGTGGCATCAGCAGGTGCATCTCTATTTAAAGGCCACATTCATCTATAGAGCAAGGTATAGACAGGCCAAATCTTCCTGTGTCAGAACAGCAACAAGATTAATATCAACAAAAATCTTTGTCAATATAAACAGGCAAGATGCTGCAACTAGAAAAATATATCCCACATGAAAGCATTAGCATTTGACCCATACTTTGTATGGTTCAGGACCAATACAAAGACCAAGTTGCATATCTAATAAGTGCAGAGAGGCCCAGGTTCAGCTGGTACATGTTCCTTAGTTGGTAGTTCAGTCTCTGAGATCCCCCAAGGGTCCAGGTAACTTGACATTTTTGGTCTTCCTGTAGAGTTCCCATCCCATTTTGGGCTCACAATCCTTCCTCTTATTCTTCCATAAGAGTCCCCAAGCTCAATTCACTGTTTGCTTGTGAGTATATCTCTCTGAGTCAGCTAGCTGCTGGGTGGAGTTCCTCAGAAGACAAAATGCTCCTGTCTGCAAACATTACAGAGTATCATTAATAGCTTTTATTAGGAATGGAGGCTTTTCCATCAGATGGACCTCAAATTGGGCTGGTTATTGGTTGCCCATTCCTGCAATCTCTGTTCCCTTCCTTGGGTATGGTCTTTGTACAAAGGACAAATTTAGGATTGAACATTTTGAGAATATGTTGGTGTCTCTTTCATTCCACTGGGGATATTGCCAGTATATGGGATGTGGCCTCTTCTGGTTCCACATCTTCAATGCTGAGAGGCATAGCATAAGTAACTCCTATTGATTCTTGGGATCCTACCTTATCCCAGGTCTCTGTCTCATCTTGGAGATGCCCTAACTTCCCCAAATTTTTCGCTTCCATACTTTCATTTGTTTTCTTTTTTTTCTTTTATTGGATATTTTCTTTATTTACATTTCAAATGTTATCCCATTTCCAGGTCTCCTCTCTGGAAACCCCCTATTCCTTCCACCCTTCCGCTGCCTCCATGAGGAAGCTCCCCACCCACAATCTCCTGTCTTCCCACCTTAACACTACTCTACACTGGACCATCAAACGCCCTCTGATCCAAGTAGAAATGTTACTTATCTCTGGCATTTTGCCCTGAACCCTCCATATGTGACTCAGATTTCTAGTTTCCAGCATCCTTTGAAAGGAAAAGAGGCCTTTAAAATCTTTATTTTGCCCCAAAACAGAAAACACTGCATAATTAGCATACAAATAGTTTAGACTCACAAATTGTCAATTTGTCAGGAGTAAGAGATTTCAAAGTACATAATGGGAACACTGTACTGTATGCCCACTTCCAAATGCTTAGGAATCACCTTGGATTAAAAAGCAGATGCAGAGACCATTAATGACAAATGATGTTTTTAAACTTCTGTACATATCAAGTTATTTTCACATATGAAATTGTGACAGCTATGGCAGAGTGCACAGAATGTAAGCAACCACTAGGCAGAAAAAATGCTGCAATAATGAGAAATGATCATAAGGCACCACCACTAGCTGATAGGCTATTGATAATAGATAATTGCCAGAAGACTGAGAGCCAGTTTTCTCTAAGTGTATGTTCTCTAGAAGGTAGAGTAGATGCTATTTGATGACCATGCCTCTAAGAAAAATAGCCAATGATAGTTAATTTTGCTGGAGTTAAGAAATGAGTCAAGTAATTGGTGATAAATCATTTAATCTCAGAATCATTTAATCTTCTGAGTAAAAAACAGAGAAAGGCAGTTATCTATCAGTGTGTGTTTTCTAGAAGGTGGATTAGATGCCAGTAGATGGCCAGCCAACTGAAAAAAAAAATGATCTGGATAAATTAGAAAATTAGTCGAATATGATGATGAATACCTTTCATCCCAAACTCAGAAGTCAAAGACATATAGATACTTTCGAGTTTTCTACCAGCCTGATGTATATTTTGAATCCACAATAGCCACAGCTATAAAAACCTATCAAAATCAAAGTAAATAAATAAATATAAAAAGGAAGAAACAAAGAGATTACTGGGTATTTGGTGTGAATTATTTGCAAGGAATTGGATAAAAAGGATAGATTTATTATTCCTAATGGCACTGAGTCAATCCACAGATATTTCACCCTGCAATTTTCTACTTTTATGAAAATTCATAATGTTAATCATTGTGATACTTTATAAACTAGCCATAAAACAATGTAAATAGTCAGTTGAGCATTGTAATACTTTGCCTTAGGTAATTTAATACATTACCTTTTATTTTATTTTATTTTATTTTATTTCATTTCATTTTATTTGATTTGATTTGATTTGATTTGATTTGATATTTGCTTTATTTACATTTCAAATAGTATCCTCTTTCCCTGGTACCCCTCCAAAAAACTCCTGCATCATCCCCCTCCTCCTACTTACAAAACCCCCAATCCCACTTTCCTGGTCTGGCATTACCCTACACTGCGGCATTAAGCTTTCACTGGACCAATGGCCTCTCCTCTCACTGATATCTGAAAAGGCCATGCTCTACAACACATACATCTGGGGCAATGGATCCCTCCACGTGTACTCTGGTTGGTGGTTTAGTCCCTGGCTGCTCTGGGGGTACTGCTTGGTACATATTATTGTTTCTCCTATGAGCTGCAAACCTATTCAGCTCCTTGTGTACTTTCTCTATCTCCACCACTGAGGACCTATGCTCAGTCTATTGGTTGGCTGTGAGCCATGGGCATTTTGATCCACCTTCTAAGAATTAAAGTATCCATACTTTGATATTCCTTCTTCTTGAACTTCACGTGGTCTGTAAGTTGTATCTTGGGTATTCCAAGATTTTGGGCTACTATCCACTTATCAGTGAGTGTATACTGTGTGTGTTCTTTTGTAACTGGATTACCTTACTCAGGATATTTTCTAGTTCTACCCATTTGCCTAAGAATTTCATGAATTCTTTGTTTTAAATAGCTGAGTAGTAATCCATTGCATAAATATAACATATTTTCTGTACCCATTTTTCTCTTGAGGGGCATCTGGATTATTTCCAAGTGCATACAATAAAGACACAAGCTCCACTAGATTCATAGCAGCCTTATTTATAATAGCCAGAAGTTGGAAGGAGCCCAGATGTCCCTCAAAAGAGGAATGGATACAGAAAATGTAGTATATTTATACAATGGAATACTACTCAGCAATTAAAAATAATGAATTCATGCAATTTGTAGGCAAGCGGTTGGATCTGGAAAATATCATCCTAAGTGAGTTAATCTAATCACAAAAGAATACACATGAAATGCAATCACTGATAAGTGGATATTAATGAGACCAGAAGCTCTGAATATTCAAGGCACAATTAGCAAGTCAAAAGATTCCCAAGAAGAAAGAAGGAGAGGACTCTGGTCCTGAAAAGACTGGATCCAGTTTTGTAGAAGAGTACCAGAACAGAGAAATGGGGAAGGGTGATTGGGGAAAAGGCGGGTGGGGGGAAGAGGACTTATGGGACACATGGTGAGGGGGGAAGTGGGAAAGGGGAAAGCCTTTGGATTGTAAACAAAGAATATAGAAAAAATAATAAAAAGGAAGTATATATATAAAAAACAAGCTTCTATAAACATAGTAGAGCATATGTCCTTATTACCTGTTAGAGCATCTTCTGGGTATATGCCCAGCAGTGGTATAGCTGGGTCCTCAGGTAGTTCTATGTTCAATTTTTAAAGGAACTGCCAAACTGATTTCCAGAGTGGTTTTTCTAGCTTGCAATCCCACCAGCAATGGAGGAGTGTTTCTCTTTCTCCACATCCTCTCCAGCATCTGCTGTCCCCTGAGTTTTTGATCTTAGCCATTTTGACTGGTTTAAGGTTGAATCTTAGGGTTGTTTTGATTTGTACTTCCTGATGGCTAATGATGTTGAACATTTTTTTGCCGTTTCTCAGCCATCCAGTATTCCTCAGTTGAGAATTATTTGTGTAGCTCTGTAACACATTTTTAATAGAATTATTTAGTTCTCTGGAGTCTAACTTCTTGAGTTCTTAGTATATTGAATATTAGCCTTCTATCAGATGTAGGATTGGTAAAGATCTTTTTCCAATCTGTTGGTAGCCATTTTGTCCTATTGACAGTGTCCTTTGCCTTACAGAAGCTTCGCAATTTTATGAGGTTGCATTTGTTGATTCTTAATCATAGAGTATAAGCTTTGGTATTCTCTTCAGGAACATTTTCTTTGTGTCCATATGCTCAAATTTCTTCCCCACTTTCTTTTCTATTAGTTTCAAGGCACCTGCTTTTATGTGGAAGTTATTGATCTACTTCTTGAGCTTTGTACAGGGAGATGAGAATGGATCAATTTGCATCTTTCTACATGTTGACTGTCAGTTGAACCAGTGCCATTTGTTGAAAGTCCTGTCTTTTTTCCCACTGGATGTTTTTAGCAACTTTGTTAAAGATCAAGTGACCATATAGGTGTGTGAGTTCATTTCTAGCTCTTCAATTCTATTCCATATATCTACCTGTTCATCATTGTACCAATACTATTGTTCTGTAGTATATCTTGAGGTAAGGGATGGTAATTACACGAGAGGTTCTTTTGTTGTTGAGAATAGTTTTCCATTTGCACCAGGGAGATAGGAGATTCCAAAGCCTTCTGTGCACAGCACACCAGGAGAGAGAGAACTCCCTGCAGTGCTTTTACTTCTGAGCACAGAAGTGAGATCTCCATCTTCTCCCTGGAGGGGACCAGATAGGAGGACACAAGGCATAATATCAGTGGAGTAGCTGGGACAGAAGTCTTCCCACCACCATTTGCACCAGGGAGACAGGAAATTACACAGCCTTCTGTTCGTAGTCCACCGGGAGAGAGAGATCTCCTGGCAGTGCTTTTACTTTTGAGATCAGAGGAATAAGGACACAGACTTACAGGTCCACAGGAGGAGCAAACTCGAGCCAAAGACAACAATACCAACTAGCACCAGAGCTAACCAGATGGTGAAAGGCAAGCACAAGAACCCTATCAAGAGAAACCAAGGCCACATGGCAACATCAGAACACAGTTCTCTCACCACAGCAAGTCGCAGTTATCCCAACACATCAGAATAGCAAGACTCAGATTTAAAATCTTATCTCATGATGCTGATAGAGGGCTTCAAGAAAGACTTACATGACTCCCTTAAAGAAATACAGGAGAACCTCGGTCAACAGGCAAAAGCCCTTAAAGATGAAACACAAAATCCCTTAAGGAAATACTAGAGGTCATGGGACAACAGGCAGAAACCCTCAAAAAAGAAACACAAAAGTCCCTTAAAGAATTACAGGAAAACACAAACAATCACGTGAAAGATCTGAAAAATCTATTCAGGATCTAAAAGTAGAAATAGAAACAATAAGGAAAGCACAAAGTGAGATATCTTTAGAGATAGAAAACCTTAGAAAGAATTCAGGAGTCATGGATGCAAGCATCAACAACAGAATATAAGAAAGAAACTCGGGTGCTGAAGATACCATAGAAAACATTGACTCAAGAGTCAAAGAAAATGCATAAAGCTGGTAACACAAAACATCTAGGAAATCCAGGACACAATGAGAAGACCAAACCTAAGGATTATAGGTATAGATGAGAGCAATGATTCCAAACATAAAGGGCCAGTAAATATCTTCAACAAAATCATAGAAGAAAACTTCCCTAACATAGAGAAAGAGATGCCTATGAACGTATAAGAAGCCTTCAGAACTCCAAAGAGACTGAACCAGAACAGAAAGTCCTCCTGGCAAATAATAATCAAAACACCAAATTCATTAAGAAAAGAAAGAATATTAAAAGCTGCAAGGGATAAAAAGCCGAGTAATTTATGAAGGCAGACCTATCAGAATTACACCAGACTTCCCACCACAGAAGATGAAACCTAGAAGAGCTTGGACAGATATACGGACACTAAGAGAACACAAATGCCAGCCCAGGCTACTATACCCAGCAAAATTCTCAGTCATCATAGATGGAGAAACCAAGATAATCCATGATAAAACCAAATTTATACAAGATTTGTCAACAAATCCAGCCCTACAAAGGATAATTAATGGAAAATGCCAACACAAGATGGGAAATCACACCCTAGAAAAAAGCAAGAATGTAATTTTCTTCCAACAAACCCAAAAGAAGATACCCACACAAACATAAAAATAACAACAAAAATAACAGGAAGCAACAATCACTATTTCTTAATATCTCTTAACAACAATTGACCAAACTCCCCAATAAAAAGACATAGACTACCTAATATTTTCATATAAATCTTCACTTTTATCAGAAAATGTTTGTAATTCCCCTTTTAATTAATTTAGTAATGTTTTTTTCATTTCTACCATCCATTTTATCTGCATTATTTCTCATGATAATGTTCAATTTTAATGTCTTTCTATATATTTCCTCTATTTTATCAGAAATTTTTTCAATGTAAATCTTTGATTTTATCACAAATGTTTCTAATTCCACCGTCAATCAATTTAGAATTTTTATAACTACCATTTTATTTGTAAAAATTTCCATGAAATAGTCAATTTTAACGTGTTTGTGTGTGTATATATATATATATATATATATATTTGAATTTTACCAGAAATATTGTCCATGTAAATCTTCAATTTTATCTGAAAAAGTTTATAATTCCACCTTTAATCAATGTAGAATTGTCATTATGCCTATCATTTTATCTGTATAATTTCCATGAAAATCTTTAATTTTAACATGTTTTAATATATTTCTTCAATTTTATCAGAAATATTTTCCATGTAAAACTTCAAGTTTATCAGAAATATTTATAATTTTACTTTCAATCAACCTTGGAGTACATTTATGTCTAACATTGTCATATCTATATAAAATTTTCCATGATAATTTTCAATTCTCTAATGTTTTTCTACATTTTCTACAATTTTATCAGAAATATTTTCCATGTAAATCTTCAATTCTAGTATAAAATATTTTTATTCCATATTTCAATTAATTTAGCAATGTTTCACATGTCTACCACTTTACTCTTTAATTTTCCATGAAAATTGTCAATTTTATGTGTTTATCTGAAATATTTTCTATGTAAATCTTTAATTTTATCATAAAGTGTTTTTACTTCCCATATAAATAAAATGAAGAATTGAGTTGGAAATTTGATGGGAATTGTATTGACTATGTAGATTGTTCAGGCAAGATGGCCCTTTTTACAATATTAACCCTGCCAATCCATGAGCATGGAAGCTCTCTCCATTTTCTGAGATCTTCAACTTCTTTCTTCAAAGACTTGAAATTCTTCTTATACACATCTTTAACATGCTTGGCTTGAGTCACAAAATGGTCTTGTATATTATTTGTGACTATTGAGAAAGGTGTTGTTTCCCTAATTTATTTCTCAGTTACATTTGAGTATAAGAAGACTACTGATTTGTTTGAGTTAATATTATTTCCAGCCACTTTTCTGAAGTTGTTTTTCAGCTTTACGAATTCTCTGGTGGAATTTTTGAGGTCACTTAAATATAGTATCACATCACCTGCAAAGAGTAATACTTTGACTTCTTCATTTCCAAGTAGTATCCCATTGACTTCCTTTTTTTCTAGTCACTCTGGCTAGGTCTTTGAGTGCTATATGGAACAGGAAGGGAGAGAGTGGTCAGGCTTGTCTAGTCCCTGATTTCAGTGTGGTTGCTTGAAGTCTCTCTCCATTTAGTTTGATGTTGCCTACTGGTTTGCTGTATATTGTTTAGGTATGGGTCTTGAATTCCTGGACTTTCCAAGACTTTTATCATGAAGGGGTGTTGTGTTTTGTCAAATGCTCTAACCAAGCAAGTCAGACTCAAATTATATTTTGAGAGTAAACTTTGTTTTAAATCTCTTCCCTAAGTGATTGGGAGATTCATTAATTTAAAATGCCTAGGCCTTGTCAAGCCCAAGAAAGAAAGTCTTCACAAAAACATATTAAGCAAAAACTTGCTCAACGTTTTTCAAACCTTTTTATGTAAAGTTTATGCTGAAGAATAATGGAAAAGCATTGATTCTATTTATTATTCTGTCTCATTGATAACAACTACATATTCATTGTTTTTTGGGGGACACTAAATGTTCCACCAAAAAAATCTGGCTGGTCTTGAGAAAGTATATGGAAGAGCTTAAGAACGTTTATGGAGACAGAACTTCTATCATAGAGAGTGATTTTCTCATCAGTCCAAAATTCCAAAAACGAATGGTTTGGACTGCAATTGTTTTTCACTTTTATGTATTCATCCCTCAATTATGAGCAATTGTTACATGGGATTTTATGTACTCTGTAATCTAAATTCAAAACATGGTCAACTGTTTTTCTTAGATTTACTAAAGATGGGTAAATCTTCTTTATGAAGAAGTAAAATAATGAAGGACTGTGGAAAAGGAGGAGAGATACTCTCTATCCCACTGAAAAACCCATTCGTTGATTTGTAATCTAAAATATGAACAGAAAATATTAACTCAGAATGCAGAATGTGGGTGGGAACTGAATACTTTTCACTACTAAACATGGCTTCATTACTAAAACAACTTAGAAAATATTAACATTAAACTCATTGGTTCATGATACTTGGAATATAAATGTCCTGAACCTAATAGAGTTATATAACAAAGAAAATTGCTTATAAAAATACAACCAAAGAAAAAAAATCATCTTTTTCTTCAGTAATAATGTAACTAGGCAAGCTTTTTTTTTCTTAAGATGAAAACATCCACAATTCTCAAACAGTATTTAAATTCAGACTGCTGAACAAACTTTGTAGCTGTATTTATACTTAAAATTTATAAGGATAAATTAACATTGTTGTCACCCTATAAAATAATTTGCATTGTAACTGCAAAATAGTATGCATTGTACCCACAATTTTTATTTATGACTATAGCTTGTACACTGTGTTGGAATATATGGGTTTGTCACAATTTCCATATTCAGGTCAGAGAACCACTATGTGGAGTGAGTTCTTTTCTTCTACAATTAAAGGATTCAACCAAACTGAGGTTGTCAAGCTTACACAAAGAGTAATTACAGACTGAACCATCTTAGTTATCCCACAAGTAGATCTCTTAAACTTGATATTTCAATATTACATAATTGGGTGTAGTGCATGACCAGAGAGAGAGAGAGAGAGAGAGAGAGAGAGAGAGAGAGAGAGAGAGAGGAAAAAGACACAATTGCATGCAAACATTCATGTTCCTGTGTGCATGCACACACACATATACACAAACACACATACTTATATGTACACAAACACACATACATACACTCACACAGAATGTAGTGACACAAATTTTATTAGCCTCATATTTGTATACCTTGACATGTTTACACAAAACTCTCTCCCTCTCTACTTTTCTGTATGTGTATGTGTGTTTCTCTTATTCTCTGTCTCTTTCTGTCTCTCTGTCTGTCTCTATCTATCTCTGTCTTTCCATATGTGCATGTGTGTTACTGTGTCTTGTGTGTGTCTGTGAGTTCGTACAGTGATAAATATGTATATAATATATACATATATTAGAGTATACATATTAATATATGCTTGAACATATACTAATATATTAGTAGGGATTATGTATATATGTATGTATGTATGTATGTATGCATATATGTATGTATGTATTTTTCCTCTACTCAATTAATCAATTCATGGGCATCTCCCCTATCTCAGATCTCCATCTCTTACTGGAGATATCCCTTACCTCTCCTGCTATAGGTTATATATTTCCATTCATTCTCTTGGCTATCTGGTCACTCTCGCTGCATCTGAATACACTGGACCCCAGTTCCCTCTACTCTCCACTAACTACCATCTCCCACCCAGATTCTACCCTGCATCTGCCTTCCAATACCATTCTATTTCCCCTTTCAAGTGAGGCTAAAGCTCATTTGCTTCTGCCCTCTTTCCTGTCAGTCACCTCTGTCTGTGACTGTAGCAAGGCTTCCTGTATTTCATGCCTAAAATCTTCTAATGAGTTAATACGTATTGTGCATATCATTTTGGAACTGGGTTATATCACTCAGAATGATATTCACATGATCTACCGATTAGGCTGCAAAATTCATGATGTCTTTGTTTTTAATAGCTTAACAGCATTCAATTGTGTAGATGTACCGCATTTTTTATGAATTCAGTTGACAGACATCTAGGTTATTGAAGTTTCTGATAATTACAAATAAAACTGCTATGAACATAACTGAGCATCTAGGTTATTGAAGTTTCTGATAATTACAAATAAAACTGCTATGAACATAAACTGTCTTTATGTGATGATAGAGCAACTTTTGGGTATATTCCCAGGAGAGGTATAGTTGGGTCTTCAGGTACAATTATTTACCAGTTTTCTGAGGAACTTCTAAATTGATTTCCAAAGTGGTTGTACAAGTTTACACTCCCAACAGTAATGGAGGAGCATTTTACTTGCCCCACGCCCGCACCAGATTGGGCTAACTCTTGAGTTTTTAATCACTTATTCTAACAAGTGGAAGATGGAAATTCAGTATTGTTTTGATTCACATTTCACTGAGGACTAAAAACTTTGAATATTTCTTCAAGTGCTTCTTGGCCATTTTAGATTTTTCTGTTGGAAATTGTCTATGTAACTCTGTGCTACATTTTTTAATTAGGTGATTTGGAATGATCATGTCTAACTCCTTAAGTTATAAAGAACGTTTTTGATATTAGCTCTCTGTGAGATATATGGGGTGGATGAAGAACCTGTCCCAATCTGCTGTTTTCTCTTATTTACAGTGTTATTGGCCTTAAAGAAGCATGACTGCTTCATGAGGTCACATTTATCAATTGTTGATCTTAGAACCTGAGCCATTGATGTTCTCTTCTGGAAATAGTCTCCTGCACCAATGAATGCAAGGGTGTTTTGCATTTTATCTTCTATGAGACTTAGTGTATCCTGTTTAATGTTGAGGTCATTGTTCCATTTGTACTTGAGTTTTGTGAACAGTAATAAATATGGACATATGTTCATTCATCTACAGGTAGACATGTTAGACTAACACGTTTTGAAGATGTACTTTTTGGTGTGGGTTTGGCTTCTTTGAAAAAAGTCAAATATCCATATGAGTTAGGGGGACTATCTCTGGGTTTTTTATTCTATTCTATTGATCAATATGTATTTTTCTGTACCAATACCATGTAGTTTTTATCACTATTGCTCTGTAGTACACCTTGAGATAAGGAATGGTGATTCTGTGTGAAATTACTTTATCATTTAGGATTGTTTCAGTTATCTTGGGTTTATTATTTTCCATATGAAGTTGAGAATTATTGCTACAGGTTTATATATATATATATATATATATATATATATATATATATATATATTTAATGTACAGGTTCATTTTACAGACATTTTCCTCCCAACATGTGTTTCTTATAGGTCAATATATGTCAACTAATTGTTTGAAACTCCACTTATATTTTATAACATTATTTTTATAGATAAATTTATTAATTTTACCATATTCCTACAGTATCAAATATCTTGTTCAAATATCCTGTCTTATGTCAATTAGTTCAAATTTATTCTCTGTTTACTCTTCTATTAGATTTAGATAATCATTTTTTATGTTACAGTCTGTGACCATCTTCAGTTAGTTTGGGAGAGTAATAGGTAAAGATCTAATTTCATTTTTCTATCTGTAGCTATCCAGATTGGTCAGAATGGTTTAGTAAAAATTTTTAAATTTTGTTCACCATACAGGTATCATTGTTGGATTATATTTGAGTCATTATTTCTCTTCACTTAATCAGTGCAGTAAGTTTTAAGTTATATTGTGTAGATTTTGTCACATCATCTGGGAAGCACCATGAGAAATCTAGGATCCTGATAATTCCTTCTGTTCTATTATTTAGAAATTTTTGTTTGCTTTGTTTTTTCTTTGGGGGGTTGGGGTTTTTTATGTTGATTTTTTGTCTCTTTTGCTTTTTATTTATTTTTTGACAAGGTGAAACTTATTTCTGCATGAAATAAAAATTACATTTTTAATTTTGTGTGAAAGATATTTTTTGGAGATTACACTAAATGTGTAAATTGCTTTTGGAACAAGGGCCATTTGTAAAGTATTAGCTCTGTCACTTTATTACCATAAAGGAACTTTAGTTTGCAATTTCTTCTTCAATTAACTTTTCTAGATACTTAAATTGTCAATATAGCCTTTTATATTTTGGTTGCGTGTGTGTGTGTGTGTGTGTGTGTGTGTTGGGAATGGCATTGTTTCTATGATTTCTTAAATAAACCATTGTTGTATATGAAACCTAACAAATTTGGTGTGTTAAATTTCTAACCTGTAACCCTTCCTGGGTTTATCAATAGTAACAAGTTTCTGGTTGAAAATTAAAGACATTTTATATATAGAAGCACATCATATTCAAATGAAGATATTTTAACATCTGGCTTTCCTATACATATCATGTTTTTCTCCTTCACTCTTTTTCTTGCAATAAGAGTCTTAATAATGTTTATAAGTAGGAGGGAATAAGTGAACATCCTTGTCTTGTTACAAAAAATTATCATTAATATTTATCTCCATTTGCTAAATTTCAGGCTCTTACCTTGATATATATTATCTCTCTTAAGCCAAAATATGTTCTCTGTAGCCTTACAAGTGGTCACATTTCTAAAGAAAACTGACACTTGCCAACCTAGCACTCATCGATGTTAATTGGCCCCCAGGTATATGACTGAATTATATACATGAGTACTCATTTACTGTACTTGGAGCTTTTAGTAGTTTTTTTTATTTATGTATTGACCAAAATAGAATGCAACAAAAATCATGTCTAAACAAACCCTGAGAACAGCACAAATCAGTGGATATCATCAGAAATGTCTTTGTGTGTGTGTGTGTGTGTGTGTGTGTGTGTGTGAAAATGACCATTTAGAATAGCATCAAATGATTTTACGCTAGGATCTACAATTTCCTCCTTCATGATTTTTAACTATGTTTGCAGTGTCATGCTTTATTTTTTACCCTTTGAAGAAAGTCTCAATTTCAATAAAGAAGTGGTTGCTTAGTTCTATAAACAGTTTCACTTCTGCTGTACCTTTGGTACATTTTACCTCTCATTTTAATATTGTAGACTAAAATGTCCAGCAGTAGATAAAAAATAATTATCCTTTCTCTTGCTAACAATGTGAATAGCATTTTCTTGTAGTATTAAAGATAGGTAACAGAAACAATTTTCAGATTAGTCCAAGCTTGAATTTCTTTAATGTTCAGCAAATGAAATATGTGATAACTTTGACTATGCATTCTTATTTTCATATTTTTATGGAGCATCAAAAATAATTGCACTAGCCTGTCATTGTTATTTTGGTTTCTATGATCAATAATTCCTACCTAAATAATCTTATATTTCAATTAAATTTGTATTTAAAAACCCATGTATTCTTGATCTTCACTGTCTAATTCATTGCATCAGGTATAAGGCTATATCCCAGAATGCATCCACAACAATCTATGTTACCTTAATTTCTTATAAGTCTAATATTTGGATTACAGAGTTATTATTAGTAATATTCAATACATGATCAGAATGTTTCCTTATGCATACCAGGATTACCTGACCAGGAATGGTATTGCACAAAATGGATTGGTCCCTACAGCAGTAATCATAAGAAAATCACCCCACATACTGGTATGCAGGCACACTGGTACACACAGATCAACTGAGGCTATCTAATTTCAGAAAACTCAAATTGAGTAAAGTTGGCAAAAATAAGGGGGAAATATGCACATATAATATACCAAATACATATTTGGATATATTATGGAATATATCTACATAATTGGTATAGAATTTTGATCAGTGGATCAGATTTCAAAGTCAAAATGAAAGGCACAATTCAATGAAGATTTGATTTTACACATATAACCCACAACAACCTACTGGTTTTCACCTTTCTTTTTTTTAATGTAGTAATACACATATATTTATAAACCTTTTGAGATGCCAATAACATACAGGATAAACCTAAGACCTAGTCCACCTATTTTATCAATTAAATAGTATCTCTATCTTCTATCAGAACTTAAAAGACTTATAATTCTACACCTGACTCATGTTCTGGCTTTAGGTTGTAAGCCCTCTGAAAACCATCCTCTCAAATCTATATCGTCTTATTAAATTCTAAACAGCTTGGGTTGGCTATCAGAAATCTAAGAATGACTAATATTCCCTGAACATATGAGAAGCACAAAATATAGCTTCCAAAACTTAGCCAATTTATAGAGACTGCTGATCTCTAGACAGGCCCTATACTTCAAAACGCTGGGCACTCAGTCTTCAGCCTTCTGGCCCAGGATCATCTAACAGAGCCCAGTAATGTTGAAATGCAGAATTTTGAAGGACTGATTACTCTGCCTTGGCAGATGAAATGAGGCAATTCTTGCCTGGTGACTGTTTTGCCACAACTGAAGCAACTCCATTGATGCTTAATTTCTTCTTTGAATTCAAGAAAGGGGTGCTGTCAGGGACAGACATGTCTCTAGTCATGTCTAGACCTTTAATAAAGAAATGTCAATAAACCATATTTTGTGGATTTTTGATGCCTTTTAAGACTATCTATCTACCTAAAGAATCTCTGAACTGTTAAGCCTAGACTACTCTTGGCCATTTCTAATTGAAATAACACAGGAACAGCCTTTTAATTAACTCACAACTGGGACGTATGGTGGAGAGGAACTGGGAAAGGGGAAGGCCCTTGGAATGTAAACAAAGAATATAGAAAATAAAAAAAGAATAAAAATAAAAATAAATTATATATTCTTCCAAAAAAATTAACTCACAACCACGATTTTGCTATCTGGCCCTTAACGTGTATTGCTTAATCATCTAAAATCAGTTTATAATAACAGCTATAGAAGGACTGGGTCTAAGACTTGTATTCTTGAATGTGTTATATAGGCACAATGCCTATTTGGGAGTAACAATATATAAATTTATACCAATGAAAACCTTAAGCTTACATCAAATAAATTCTATAACATTATAAGAGACTATAACTTCAACTGCATATCAATTATAAAGATTTCTACCAATGTAAGATCTGGCTATGTAATGTTTTGCTTAAGAGTATATTTGCGCCAGGCAGTGGTGGCGCACGCCTGTAATGCCAGCACTTGGGAGGCAGAGGCAGGCGGATTTCTGAGTTCGAGGCCAGCCTGGTCTACAGAGTGAGTTCCAGGACCACCAGGGCTACATAGAGAAACCCTGTCTCGAAAAAACAAAAAATCCAAAAAATCCAAAAAATCAAAAATCATAAAACAAACAAACAAACAAACAAACAAGAGTACATTTGCTACCTATCCCTATCTGTCTATTTCTATAGTTTCTATGATATTACTATATCGCCCCTTTTTTTCCACCCCTTCCCTTTTACCTCAGAAGAAAGGATAGAGAAGAGGAAAAGTAGAAATCCCTGAGTTTAAGTTCTTTAGTTACATTGCTGTCCAAAGCTACATTTCTAAAGTATCCATAAAATGACAACATATCTAAAATTCTTAAATAACTGGAATCATCCACCTGATCAGAAGGAACTGGGACAATGATTGTCTTCTTTCTGCTTCCAGCTGAATTAGAATGAAGAATTCCCATCTGGGAGCCCAAAGGGAAATAGGAAAATTTGTCTTATCAAAAGAGAACTAGCAGGCATTATTTGCCTTCTAGTTACTATATGCTGAAAAAATTCATTGCTCAGCTGACATCTTGACCATGACATTCTGAAAGGCTGGATAGTGAAGTAAAATTCTAGAAGCAAGTCTTTAAAAAATAACCTTGATGTAGTTGAAGTAGTTAAGCACAAAGCTGGAATTGAATGTCCTGAAATCTCAGCATCCCAGAGTTTGAAACTTTTCAGGGCTGTCTTTCTCTTCTTTCATCCTGTAGTATACAAAACTTAAAAGCAACATGTAGTTTTATAAAGATATTCACATGGAGCATGCAGAGTGCACAGATTTTTTAATGAAATTTAATAAAGAAAGATGACTGGCTTTCCTCAGGTTAGCTTGTTGACATAATCAAACTACAATATAATTTTGTATACATGTTCTCATAAAGGATGGTATATAATAAAAAGTCATTAGAAACCTGTACTCAATAAGTGTTATCGGATTGTATGAACATTCTAGTCTCAGCCAGTTCCAGAGCAGTCTCCATATACAGAGACATAAACATCACCACATATCCATCACCTATTTTGTTGATTGTGTTACTCTCCCTTTTCTTCTCTGTTACCAACATAGGCATAGTCCCCTTAATGCGCTTTTAAAATACAGAAGAGGGATAATAAAATCTACCCAAATTCTCCCACTGTTGTACATTTCTTTATATATTTTCCATTAATTAAATAAATATAGATTATAGTTATTGCCACTGTGTGTATATGTATGACTTGTACGTAAGGTTAGGTATATACATGCCTCAGTGTAAATGTGAAGTTTAGACGATAACTTTTGAGAGCTGGAAACTATGAGGCTTCCAGATATATAATTTAAGGTCTCTAAGCATTCATGGCAGGTGATTTTACACCCCAAAAATTTCACTGGCCTGTTTCCATTAACACTATTACATTAATTAATTAAGTGTACATATGTCAAGTACCAAACCATCCTGGTAATATAGGTGCATTTTTATGGTTATTTTTCAGGACTATTTCCAACAACTGGAAGTTTGAGTCATTTCCTTAAAACTTTGTGATGCAGTCGGGAGTATTGGAACATGCCTGTAATCCCAGCACTTGGGAGGCAGAGGCAGGTGGATTTCTGAGTTCGAGACCTGTCTGGTCTACAGAGTGAGCTCCAGGATAGCCAGGACTACACAGAGAAACCCTGCTTGAAAAAAAAAACTTTGTGATGCAACTTTAATTTATTTACTTCAAATGGTCAATATATTCAAATTTAAACTTTTGGAAATCATGTAACTTACTAAATTTTTTTAGTACATCTGTTTTACTTTCAAAGGACCATAGGCTATTACATATGGATAAAATGGTCCTCTACGAACTATAAACATACAAGTAAATATTCTACCTGTTTTTATTTTAATAACATCAGGGAAAACATCTTACAATATTTTACCAGGGTATGAAATTGTGACTTGAAACAGCAAATATTGTGAAGCCTGGTATGGCTATTACATGGAAGAAAAGCATGAGTTATTTTGTCAAACCCTGAAATAGTGGAAAGAAGTTGCACTGTGAAAAGGGGATAGGGCTATCACAAGGGGCTTTGTGGAAGAATATGTTTACTCCAATGGTTTGGAGAAGAAATTGAATAATCTTTTTTTCTTTTTTTCCCTTTTTTTATTATTTTCTATATTCTTTGTTTACATTCCAAAGGCTTTCCCCTTTCCAGTTCCCCCCCTCACCATATGTCCCATAATCTCCTTCTTTAAGACATTTCTTTTGACTTCCTTCATAAGACATCTAGGTTTTATTATTATATGGCAACAAAAATTGGTATGCTTTCACTTATTGGAGTGGCATATATTAGGAAACCTAGTGACACTCACTTTTCTATGTCTGAGTTACGTGGCATGGCATGATTATATGTTCTCACTCAATTCACTTCTTATTTTCCTATTTATTTATTTATTTATTTATCCATTTACATACCAATTGCTGACCCTTCTCCTGGTCTGACCTTGACAGCCCTTCCCCAACACTTCTTTCCACTTATCTTTTGAGAGGATGGAATCCCTACTGGGTATCTCCCTACCATGCCAACTCAAGTCTGAGAATGGCTAAGTCCATCCTCTCCTACTGAGAACAAAAAGAAGCCCAGGCAAAGGAATGGATTCTAAAAACACAGATTTAGGGACAGCCTGCATTCCCCTTGACCTATGTGAAAACTGAGCTCCACATAAGCTACACATATGCACAGGGTGGCTAAATCCATCCCATGTATGTACTTTCCTTGTTGGTTCAGTTGCTGAGAGGTCCCAGTATCCAGGTTCATTGATTCTGTTCATTTGTCTGTGGATTTGCAATCTCTGTCTTAGCCCTCAGTCCTTCATTCAATACTTCCAAAATATTTCCTGCACTACAAGCAATATTTGTCTGTGGGTCTCTGCATCTGTTTCTGTTTCATGTTGTGTAGAGCCACTAAGAGGAGAGTCAATCTATGTTTCTTTTGGGAAACATCACAGAGTATCATTAATAGTGTCAGGTATAGGTGTTTGCACATGTCATTTGTCTCCAGTTGGTCAGGTAATTGGCTATTCCCTGGATATCTACTCTTTGTCCCTGCATTGCTTTTAGATGGGACATATTTTGGGTATAAAGTTTTCAGTATGGGTTGTCCTCCACTTGTACCTCCAGTTACATTCCTGCATAGATATTGGAAATAGCCCTTCAAGGTAATTTTCTCCCAAGAGAGAAACTTAAATTATAACATCTTACCTCTTCTGTTGTTAAACTATATACTGGCTTGGGTTGTCAACTGCCCAGGGGGTATCCAGCCTCCCATGTCACAAGCCTGGGATGCAAAGAATGAACCTTAACTGGGCTAAGTCATTTGAAGAGGAAATTGGTCTGCATGGGTGTTGGAAAAATGGCCTTCCCCAGAGATGGTTTTCAGTGAAACTCTTGTTGCTTATTGGGGGTAGGAAATATTATATAAACTTTGGGGAGGAGATAGGGGTTTGAGGGTTAAGTATATATACATCATTATCTATGGCTGAAGTTCTAGGAATGCTTCATTTGCATAAAGGACAATACCAGGTGCTTCCATATACTCATGCTAAGAAAGAAAGTTTGAGCAGTAATTTAGCCACCAGACTACCTGAATAACCCAAGAGTAATAGAGGTGAGGGCATAAGGCCAATGTGTACTAGGACATGTAGGCCCAGCAAGATGGAAAGCAGTCCTGCTCTGACTGATCTCAGGATGAGATTTTCAGGGTTTGGACAGGTGTTGACCTCTTTCTTGCTCCAGACCGGGTCTTCCTGGTCACTCCTTTCTGGTATCAGCACTAACCTCTAACATCTCCACACTGAAATAGACCAAGACAAAATAATGGTTCAAATAAAATTATTAATTACAAATACTACTTACAAAAAATAGTGTTATTAAAGCCCAATCTTTGGTAAATTTGTAAATAAAATAAACTACCCAAAAGAAAAATAAGAGATTTAAAACAAGAATAAATTATTTTTCATGTCCTACTCTTCTAATATTTCCTAAAATATAAAGAACTGTATAGAAAACAGAAATAATAAAGTAAATGTTGATAATATATGTGATGGCATAAGTAATCTCTGCTTAGATAAGATGATTGCTTCTCTCAATTGTTATTGTTATTCATACAATGGTAATTAATGTCATACCTGTATGTACAGCAATCCTGTTCTACACTGCATATAAATATAATGTCAAGTACTGCAGAAGAGAGTGATAATCACACCTGGATCATGAGAAAAATTAATATAGATATAATCCTGTTTTTTTCTTTCTTAATGCCTTTACCAACATTTTTTATACCCTAAATTCATTCTCATGTTACCAATCATGTTTTAAGAAACTTTCTATGAAGGTTTGTATATGCATGGCCCACAGAGTGGCACTATTAGGAGGTGTGAGCCTGTTGGATTAGGTGTGTCACTGTGGGTGTAGTCTTTAAGACCCTTATCCTAGCTACCTGGAAGCCACTATTCTGCTGGCAGCCTTTAGATGAAGATATAGGACTCTCAGCTCTGCCTGCACCATACCTGCCTGGATGTTCCCATGCTCCCTCTTTTATGATAATGGTTTGAATCTCTGAACCTGTTAAACAGCCCCAATTAAATTTTGTCCTTTATAAGGTTTGTATAGGTTAATATCCACTTATTATTGAGTATGTACTATGCATGTCCTTTTGGGTCAGAGTTTGTTCACTCAGGATGATATTTTCTAGTTCCATCTATTTGCCTGCAAAACTCAGGGTGTCTTCATTCTTAGTAGCTGAGTAGTATTCCATTGTGTAAATGAACCACATTTTCTGTATCCATTCTTCTGTTGTGGGACATGTGGGTTGTTTCCATCTTCTGCCTAACTCAAACAAGACCAATATGAATATAGGGGTACATGGCAAGGTGGATCATATTTGGGGTACATGTACAACTGGGTATTCAGATAGATCTATTTCCATTATCTGAGGAAACTCCAGATTGATTTCCAGAGTTGTTGTACCAGTTTGCTGTCCCACCAGCAATGGAGGAGTGTTCACCGTTCTCCACCTCCTTGCCAACTTTTGCTTTCACCTGAGTTTTTTATCTTCGCCATTCTAATTGGTGTAAAGTAGAATATCAGCATCGTTTTGATATACACATTGCCAATCACTAAGGACTTTGAACATTTCTTTAGGTGCTTCTCAGCCATTAAAGAGTCCTCTCTTGTCATTTCTCTATTTACATTTTTTTTGTATTATACCTCCATGAAAATGTTTTATTTTATTTTTATAGTGTTCACTAATTGACATTCATATGTTTTTTAATTGTTTTCTATATTCTTTCTTTACCCTTCAAAGGAATTCCCCTTTCCCAGTTCCCCCCCTCACCATATGTCCCATAAGTCCTCTTCTCTCTGCCCATTCCCCAATCACCCCCCACCATTTCTCTGTTCTGATACTCTCCTACAAAACTGGATCCAGTCTCTTCCAGACCAGGGTCCTTTCCTTCCTTCTTCTTGGGAATCTTTTGATTTGCTAATTGTGCCTTGAGTATTCAGAGCTTCTGGGCTCATTAATATCTCTATTTACTTTTATACCCCAGTTTTTTATTGAGTTGTTTGGTTTCTTGGTGGTTAGTTTCTCATGATATATGCATATATGTATGATATATGCATATATATGATATTAGCCCTCTATTGGATGTGGCATGAGTGAAGAATTTTTCTCAATCTTTAGATTGAGGATTTTTCCTATTGATTGTTGGCTTGCAAAAGCTTTCAGTTTCATGAGGTCCCATTTATTAAATCTTGATCTTGGAGCCAGAGGCATTTGATTTTTATTTAGGAAATTCCCATGTGTGCCAAGGAGTTCGTGGCTGTTTCCCACACTCTCTTCTATTAGATTTAGTATATTTTGTTTTAGTGGATATTAGACAAAAAAATTACAGAGTACAAAACATACAATCCATAGAACCCAAGATATTAACAAATTTAAAGGCCCAAATAAGGATGCCTCAATTCCACTTGAGGGAAAAGGAAGCAACTACAGGGGGAGGAGGGGAGGAGAGACTTGAATGGGAAAGGGAACCGGGAGGGGCAGAGGGGAGCATTAACAGGTACTGGTGTGTTGGGGACCTGACTGAAGATTTGAGGGCCAGCAGAAAGAATGGAAATAGGCAACCTTGAGATGTAGAAAGTAAGGCACTCTCTAGAATGTACCAGAGACCTGAAAGGTAAGAGACTCTCAGGACTCAAAGAAAAGGACCATAGATGAAACACCCTAAACTGGAGAGAGTGAAGGTATAGAGTTCACCTCTAGTAGAAACCCAGGGTATCAGCCAGGCGGTGGTTGCGCACGCCTGTAATCCCAGCACTTGGGAAGCAGAGGCAGGTGGATTTCTGAATTCGAGGCCAGCCTGGTCTACAGAGTGAGTTCCAGGACAGCCAGGACTACACAGAGAAACCCTGTCTCAAAAAAACCAAAAAAAAAGAAAGAAAGAAAGAAAAAAGAAAAAAAAGAAAAAAGAAATGCAGTATCAAGTGGAGAGATGGGGTTTCTAGCCCACAGTCAAAAACTCTGACCCAGAATTGTTTCTGTCTGAAAGAACTGCAGGGACAAAAACAGAGAAGAGCCTGAGGAAAAGGAGATACAGTGACAGGCCCAAATTTGGATCTAGCTCAAGGGGAGGCTCTAAGGCCTGACAGTATTACTGATGCTATTGTATCTTTACAAATAGGAGACTATCATGACTGCCCACTGACACCCAACAAATGGACAGAAGATAGTGCCCCCCGTGGTTGAGTTAGGAAAAAGCTAGAAGTTGAGGAGGGGGGGATCCTATAGGAAGACCAGAGTATCAACTAAACTGGATGCCCGAGATCTCTCAGACACTGAGCCATAAATCAGGCAGCATATACACGCTGATATAAAGTCCCCAATAAACATACAGCAGAGGAATGCCTGGTCTGGACTCAGTGAAAGAAGATTCACCTAACCAACAATAAACATTAGGCTCCAGGGAATGGGGAGTTCTGGTGGACTGGGAACATCCTCTTGGAGACAGGGGAGGTAAGGACAGTCAGAGAGCAGACTTGGAGGGGGATAAAGATTGAACTGTAAAAACAAACAAACAAACACTTGCATTGGTCATATAGTCTGTTCACAGCAGTATAACTCTAACAAAAGTAGAAGTTGGTTCCAGGGACTGAGGTATCATCATGATAGATATGGCCATGCTTTTGTGTGGAGAAATGTGGATTTGGAGAATTTGGAAAGCAGTAGAATGCTTTAAGTTGGGATTAATGGGCTATCCAATTAGGAATATGGAAACTTTGTTGCTGAATATGATTGAACTGTACAGTCATGGCCCAAAAGATTTTCAGTGGAGTAGAATTTCAGAACATGGCCTAGAGACTGTTTTTATGATATTTTGGATCCTTTTTGCCCTTGTCTGTATAGTCTACCTGAGGCTAAGGTAGAGATTTATATTAATTGCATTGACAAAGTAAGTCTCAAAAAAAAAAAAAGCTCAGCAGAGACTTTGCTTTTTGATTAAGTCTCATGAAAAGCATTGCGAATAAGCATATCAAACTTAAAAAGAAAAAATATAAAATATATGGTTCAAATATTAAAGGGGCTCCAGCAAGTGAAATGAAACTGAATCCCATGTTTTAGGAGATAACAGATTAAGGAATTTGGGGTCAAGATCCTACCCAGCTAAGTTTAGATCCCAGGAGACAAAGCCAAACATCTCTAAATTCAAGGTTAGCCTGGGACAAAGCAGGTTCTGGGTGAAGAAAAGATAAAATCCAGGTATGGTGGTATATGCCTTAAATCCCAACATTACAAGAGACAGAGCCATGCAGTTCTTAGAGTTTGAGGTCAATATACAGAGCAAGGTCTATGTAAGACAAGCTTAGGCACAGAGGGAGTCAGAAAACAGAAAACTAGTAATAGAGTAAGGGGGAAATATGCCAGCAACAAAAGCTGCAGAACATGGCCTATTCAGCCATGTGGATCTTGCTTTAGTGTGAAAAATAGAAGGAACAAACGATGCTGGTTTGTTGGGGCTAAGAAATTATTGTTGGTTAAAAAAAGACCAGCATTCCTCAGGTGAAATCTTCTGGGAAATGTTTTCTGAGCACAAAAAGAAGCTGTGTTCCAGAGATAGCCAAAGCTGTACCTAGTGCTGCACCATAACTTGGTAAGCTGTAAGAGTCAGCCAGGTGGAACTAGTTTTGAAGGCAAGAAGGACTGATGGAGAAGAGTTCATTCTTGGCACTGAGAGAGGCCATGGAAGGCCACTGGTGAAGGTGCAGCCTCACTTGTATTTTACAGCTCAGAACTCAATGGATCATGCAAAGAATTTAATGCTTGGCACCATGAAGAGAGCCTATGAGAAGCTATTGGTGAAGCCTAGTAACATTGAAAGACCTCAGAGTATTGGAGGTGCCAGTACCATGGGCTGATCTCCAAAAGAGCAGCTGCAATGGAGTGGTAAATCTGAGCTTAGAGTGCTAGAAAGGACAGAGCTATAGAAGTGATGCCAGCCATTTGATGGAGTCCAGAAGACCTAGGGTGGATCCCAGACTAGTTGTAACATTGAAGCACCCTTTGAGACCTCCGAGTATATGAGATGCCAGAATCAGAATATCTCCTAAGGAATGCTGCTAACAGGTATAGAACCAGCCCAGAAGTTTGTTACATTCAACAAAGATGAAAAGAAGAGTTGGAGAGCTGAAGACCACTTTGACATTGGACGTTTTTTTTTTTGTTTTTTTTTTTTTTGCTTGAGAATTACAGTTAAGTGATTGCATGAATCTCAGAAAAGACACTTAACTTTAGACTCTTAATGTTGTGGAGACTGCTATAGACCATTGGGACTTTGGAAGTTGGACTAAATGTATTTTTCATTATGTTATGTTTTGGTATGGTACCTGTCTTAGAGTTTTACTGCTGTGGACAGACACCATGACCAATGCAAGTTTTATAAAAGACAACATTTAATTGGGGTTGGCTTACAGGCTCAGAGGTTCAGTCCATTGTCATCAAGGCAGAAACCTGGCAGCATCCAAGCAGGCAAGGTGCAGGAGGACCTGAGAGTTCTACATCGTCATCTGAAGGCTGCTACTGGAAGACTGACTTCCAGACAGCCAAGGTAAAGTTGTGTCACACCCACAGTGACACACCTACTCCAACAAGGCCACACCTCCTAATAGGGTCACTTCCTGGGAAAAGCATATACAAACAATCACATACCACTTCCTGGACTCCATAGGCTTGTTCAAACATGAGTCTATGGGGACCATACTTAAACATAGCATAATGCAAAATACATTTAGTCCAACTTCAAAAGTCCCTGTAGTCTATAGCAGTCTCAAAAGTGTTAAAAGTCCAAAGTTCAAGGTCTCTTTTGAGATTCATCCAATCACTTAATTGTAATTCTCCAAGCAACACAGGAAACCAGCTGAGCAAAGTCAAAACTCTTCATCTCCACTTCAGATGGCAAAGCAGTCTTCAGATATCCAACTCCTATTTCATCTTTGTTGATTTCAACAAGGTTCTTTCTTCTAGGCTTGTTCCACTCCATGTTAGCAGCTTTCCTTGGCAGGTATCCTGTGGCTCCAGCATCTTTAATATCTTGGGGTCCCCAAGTCAATTTCAGCTTCACATCTTCTTGTTCCAATGTCTGAGATCCACACATGATCTTTTGTACATCTCCAAAGAGCTGGTGTCACTTCTCCAGCTCTGCCCTCTGTAGCACTCTAAGTTCAGATTGATCCACTCCACTGCCACTGCTGTTCTTGGTGGTTGTCCCATGGTACTGGCATCTCCAATATACTAGGGTCTTCCACTATAACTATGCTTCACCAAAACCTCTCATAGGTTCTATTCATTGTACGAAGCCTCAACTCCTTTGCATGACCCCTTCAATCCTGGGCTGTCAATTACAACTGAGGTTACACTTTCACCAATGGCCTTCTATGGCTTCTCACAGTACCAAGCCTCAGCTGTTCTTCATGAAACCTTCATGCCTTCAAAACCAGTACCACCTGGATGATTCCACACATTACCAAGTACAGCTGCAACATGAGGTATAACCTTGGCTATCTCTGGAATACAACTTCTTTGTGCTCTCAGAAAACACTTCCCAGAGGATTTCACATCAGTGATGCTGGTCTTTTCTTAATCACCACTAATTTCTTAGCTCCACCTAACCAGCATCAATTGTCCCAGAAGTCTCTTTCTTTTGAATATAAAGCCAGAGACACATGGCTGAAGCTGCTGAGTTCTGCTGCTTGCAGGAGCTGGAACATTGGCCCCCTTGTTCTATTACATTATCACTAGCCTCCTTTTTCCCAGCTCCTTCACTGCCTAAGTTGGCTGTCCTGAATCTTGATCCTTAGACTGATTTTGAACTCAAGAGATCTGGATGCCTGTCTCCTAAGCACTGGGATTAAAGGTGTGGTCCACTAAGCCTGGATCAAAGTTTTTCTTCACCTAAATTTGCTCTGTTCTAGACTGGCCTTGAACTCAGAGATCTGATTATCTTTGCCTCCTGGGATTAAAGGCTTGTACTACCAAGCCTGGACCTAAATTTAGCTGGGTAGAATCTTGCCACCAGGTCACCACTCCCTTAATTCAATTTAATATCCTTGAATTCAGCTCCATTTCACTTCCTGGAGTCCCTTAAATACTCACACTATATATTTTGTACTTTTCCTTTCTCATCTTACTATGTTTGTTCAAACTTCTCTTCATCAAACTTAACCAGAGAAAAAAGTCTTTGTTGGGCTTTGTCGAGACTTCCTTTGCAAATGCAATTAATATAAATCTCTTTACCATAGTCCTAGGCAGTCTCTTCAGACAATGACAAAAAGACAGCCATGTTCTTCACCAAAACATCACAAAACAGTCTCTCAGCCATATATTAAAGTTCTTCTCCACTGAAACCTCTTGGGCCATCAGGCCTACAGAGTTCAAATATCCCTCAGCACCACTGTCTTCCATATTCCAACTAGGCTGGCCCATTAAGCCCCACTTAAAGCATTCCATGGCTTTCCAAATCCAAAGTCCCAAAATCCACATTCTTCAAAACAAAAGCATGATCGTGCCTATCACAGCAATACCCCACTACTGGTACCAACTTCTGTCTTAGTTAGAGTTTTACTGCTGTGGACAGACACCATGACCAATGCAAGTTTTATAAAAGACAACATTTAATTGGGGTTGGCTTACAGGTTCATAGGTTCAGTCCATTGTCATCAAGGCAGAAACATGGCAGCATCCAGGCAGGCAAGGTGCAGGAGGAGCTGAGAGTTCTACATCTTCATCTGAAGGCTGCTAGTGGAAGACTGACTTCCAGGCAGTCAAGGTAAAAGTGTGTCACACCCACAGTGACACACCTACTCCAACAAGGCCACACCTCCTAATAGGGCCACTTCCTGGGCCAATCATATACAAACCATCAGAGTGCCTTAGACTCAAGTTTTTGCACAAGACTATGGGGGCCAGGGAGGGAAATGTCATGATTTGGATATGATCAGCCAGGGAATGGCAGTATTAAAAGTTGTGGTCCTGTTGGAGTAGGAGTGCATTGTAGGTGTAGGCTTTAAGACCCTCATTCTAGGATCCTGGAAGCCAGTATTCTGCTAGCAGCCCACAGATGCAGACAGATCTCTCCTCTGGGCCTGAAACCAGTTAATCAAGCATTTGAATGGTCAACTCTAGGTCATTAGAGGAAGGGATTTATATTTGAATACATAGAGATAAGTAGGGGAAAGCCATGGAAAACAGGTATAGAGTCAGTGTCCGGATTAGGATCCAGAGAGAAAACATAGCAAGTAAGGCGCCTAAATCTTTGAGACATACTTCAGAGGAAGGTTTTTAAGCAATTTCACTCTGTGTGTGTGTGTGTGTGTGTGTGTGTGTGTGTGTGCGCGCGCGCGCGCGCGCCCTGCGCACGCGTGCACGCACATGCATACTGATGAATACAACTTTGTTAATGACTTTAAGAAACATCTAATTTATAAGTAAGGGAGGAGAAACTATGAGTGCCATGGGCAGATTTTGGATAGAGAAGATTTTAAAAAAATGTAATAGGGAAATCAAAGAGCCTACACTAAAGTAAATAGTCATTAAAATGTATTCTCAGGGCAGAAACTCTCTTTAGTCTTCCTAAACCTCAGACACGTATTTCTTTCTTACCCATAAAACCACAACCCAAATGCTCACATTGCCATGTAGCTTTTGACAAAACAGGAAGATTAATTGAAAACCCTACAAAAGTTCTTAGTAGAATGCAGATGGATAGAGAATATGAAATGAATGTGCTGTTTTAAAAGGATTTAAACAGTCATCATAAAGCCAAATCCTATACCTGATTTCTATAGGGGCCCTCTAAGTTATATTCTTCTTCAAAGGCATAGGAAGAATAATGCAGGACCTTGTTAGCTGGCAATCACATTATATACAAATTTACACAGTAGTTAAAGATCAATGAAAAAGCTGTGATGATTATCTGACTGACATACAAAATGTGTGGAAGGAAATATTTGCCATGAGCACATACACCATGCAAATTTAAAAAAGAAATTGATTTATTAGACCATTGTGTATATGATATTTATACTTCATTCTGTGTAGGTGCATTTTCTTCCACATACTTTTCATTTATATAAGAAAGAGAGCTTTATTATTCAAAGCATTGAAACTACTCACTCATTAAAATATCCCTTTACTATGAGAATTGTCACATATATTTTCTTGAGCAACAATGGAGGGAGCAGTTCTGGCAACAGTAATTGCAGATACCTCCTATAGTAATGGTCATTAGCATTTCTGGATTGACCCAGGAAATGTGCTATTTTTCATTAGGGTGGAGCGACTAACTCAGTACAGGGGTGTTGTGGGGTTGAGAGGTCCTTCTGAATGATCAGAAGCAGTTGCATCAGCAGATGGATCCTATTAGCTTCTGAATGCAGGTACTGCTCAGAAGTCAACATGGAGACAGGCCCATCCCACCTTAGGTTTCTTTTGCATATAGGACAAAACCTTTTCCTACTTAAATCAACCACTCTTCTTAGGATGATTGCTTATAAAAATTGTCAACATATTGTAAAGCCCAACAAACTCTGGGGTTTTTTTGTTTGTTTTAGTTTTTGTTTGAATTTTAGTTTTAGTTTTAGTTTTTGTTTTTGTTTTGTAAGAAATCCCATTTTGTGAGAGAGCAGGGGCTAAACTCCAACTCTATGAAGAAAATTACAAAATCCACCTGAGCAAACATCCTATGGAAACCCACTCCCTTACCATCAGCCAATAAGGCTATAAAAGCAGAGTCAAGGTTCATATAGATAACCTAAGACATCCTACAGAGAATAGATATCTTAGACTTCCTGTTCATCAGGTGGTGGTTTTGTCACCATGTTGGATTCCTGCAGAGTATGCAAGAAATAGTTTTTAAACTAGCTGACCCTTGTGAAAATTCCCCAAGTTTTCTGTAACCACTATAAAAACACTGAAACCCTAGACTGGGGGCTCTCACTCCAACATGCTGTGACAGGGAATGTGGGAGACCTTGACCTAGCGCTAATAATAAAGATCATTGTGTATTTAAATGGGAATTGGCTACAATATGGTCTTTTGTGGTTCCTGAAACATGGACATAACTCTGTAACCCACCATTTAAAAAGGTCTATTTACCTAGTTTGTTGATATTGACATCTGCTTTGTAACTTCCTGCCAACAGTTGAGAAGACAAGTCTTTCCTAGTATAGACATAATTCTGTTCCTACAGTGTCTTTCCCTTCTTATATATACTTATATGAAGCATGGCCTGATCAAAAGCTTTTAATTCTTTTTTTTTTCTTCCCCTGGTTTTGTTGTTGTTGTTTCCTTTCCTTTCTTTTTTTCTTTCTTTCTTTCTCTCTCTCTCTCTCTCTCTCTCTCTCTCTCTCTCTTTTTAGATAGGGTTTCTCTGTGTAGTCCGGGCTGTCCTAGAACTCACTCTGTAGACCAGGCTAGCCTCGCATTCAGAAATCAGTCTACCTCTGCCTCCCAAGTGCTGGGATTAAAGGCATGTACCACCACTGGCTGCCAGTTTTTAATTCTTGTTCGTTCGTATTAGTTGCATTCAATTTTTAATGTCTTACATTTGAGATTTTCTATCATTATTTATCTTTGTTTATTTTCTCATTCATTCCATCGCCTCCTTTCTTTCAAACCACTCCAGAAATGTCTCCTCAATACCTTGCCCCTAACCCAGATCCACTCCTCCTCCCATTCCTCAAAAAAAAAAAAAAGCTGCTTTCCCAAGGATGTGTCAGGAGAACATCCAACCTTAGCATAAAAAGTTTACACTTAGTGTAGGTCATCCATCCTGTGTAAAGAAAACTTCATTGATTTAATTGCTTCTGGATAAAATAATCAAAAGAATTCCTTATGATGGATGGTATGTATCTTTGTAAACAAATATTTTTAAATCTAGTTTCTAGAATGTTCTGATGAAGTGGATCTAGAACCACAGCAATTTTCCAATGATGCTTTCTACACAATACCAACTAGAATAAACCCACATTAAAGCTGAAAATTTATTTTTCCTTTTAGTACCTTAAGCAACAAATAAGATACTATTGCAGGGTCCTGCTCCAGTCAGTAGACCAGCTACTGGAAGTCATAAAAGTGCTGCACAGTACAGTGCCCCATCTCCTGCCTCCCACCACCCCAGTCCCCATCCCCCACCCCCACCCTCCAGCCCTACCCCCCCTTTGAATCATGAATTTACAATTATTACTGGTAATATAACTTCTACTTGTGCTAAGAAGTGATACCAGCATTCATTAACTTACTGTGGTTGGAAGAACACAACACAGTGGTTTGCTTTTCCCCTATTCATGTTCAAGATTTAGTCACTGATTCATGAATTTACAATTATTATTTTTTTGGTTTTTTTTGCAATTATTATTGATAGTACAAAGTCCTGACTTTTTTCTCATTAATCTTGGTTTCTTCAGATATGGATTTACAAATGCACCCAAAGAAAAGATTTTCTTTTGTAAATAAGGAAGTGAAGAATTCAGCTTTAATTCAGGGATTATAGGATTCATGAGTCACGTTGCATACTTTTAAAATAAAAATTTTTCATGAAATGTTCAGCAGGTTTGTAGACATTATTTAATGTAAATTTAAATGTGATTCTTCAAATGGAATTTAGATGTCTAAGACATGATATGTTTTGAATTCTGCAGTTCCTCAATATATCTGCTACTATGTATCTCAACACAGAAGTGAAAGAAAATTTAATAGTAGTTACTTTCTTCGGTGCCACAAAATTTGTCATCAAGTATTATGCCAATTACACTGTACAGAGAATGATCTCTGTTACTTTAAGCAATTTTGTGTTTTTTCTTTTAATATTCAATATTATTTTTAGACGGTCAGTAAAGCAGTTAGTTATGATATCAAAGAACTTAAATGTATTCTCCTTAGTAGACATTTTGGTTCTATCAGAGTATATCATAGGATCTTGGCAATTCATTTATAGCTAAAGAGCAAGTGAAGGGTCAGTGGATGAAAAATGATTAAGTACCGAGGAAGACTGTGTCAAGAAGGATCAAAGTGATATGAAATCGTCTTGAAAAGGGGATGCATGAGAAACACACAGAAATGCAGACAGGTACATTCTTGCTCATAGAAAAAAGACTCTTATTAAAATAGAATTTTATGTGAAAATCTACATATATTCTAAATTAAAGATTCTGCATCTTGGATGACAATTGATTGAAGGAAGAAACTATGTCATTTTTTAGGATATTTATAAGTGTTTTGTTGTTCTTGTTCTTTGTGTTAGTTAGGGTTTTACTGCTATGAACAGACACCATGACCAATGCAAGTTTTGTAAAAGACAACATTTAATTGGGGTTGGCTTACAGGCTCAGGGGTTCAGTCCATTGTCATCAAGGCAGAAACATGGCAGCATCCAGGCAGGCATGGTGCAGGAGGAGCTGACAGTTCTACATCTTCATCTGAAGGGTGCTAGTGGAAGACTAACTTCCAGGCAACTAGGGTGAAGATCTTAAGCCCACAACCACAGTGACACACCTACTCCAACAAGGCCACACCTCCTAATAGTGCCACTCCCTAGAAAAGCTTATACAAACCATAACATTCCACTCCCTGGCCCCCATAGGTTTGTTCAAACATTAGTCTATGGGGCCCATACTTAAACATAGCATAATGCAAAATACATTTAGTCCAACTTCAAAAGTCCCTATAGTCTACAGCAGTCTCAACAGTGTTAAAAGTCCAAAGTTCAAGGTCTCTTTTGAGATTTATCCAATCACTTAAATGTAATTCTCCAAGCAAGACAGGAAACCATCTGGGCAAAGTCCAAACTCTGCATCACCATGTCTGATGGCAAAGCAGTCTTCAGATATCCAAATCCTTTTTCATCTTGTTGACTTCAACAAGGTTCTTTCTCCTGGGCTTGTTCCACTCCCTGTTAGCAGCTTTCCTTGGCAGGCATCCTGTGGCTCTGGCATCTTTAACATCTTGGGTACCCCACGTCAATTTCAGCTTCACAATTTCTTGTTCCAATGTCTGAGATCCACACATCATCTTTTGTACATCTCCAAAGATCTGGTGTCACTTCTCCAGCTCTGCCCTCTGTAGCACTATAAATTCAGATTGATCCACTCTACTGCCACTGCTGTTCTTGGTGGTCATCCCATGGTACTGGCATCTCCAATATGCTAGGGTCTTCCACTGCAACTATACTTCACCAAAGCCTTTCATAGGCTCTCTTCATGATACCAAGTCTCTACCCCTTTGTATGACCCCTTAGTCCTGGACTGTCAATTACAACTGAGGGTACACTTTCACCAATGGCCTTCCATGGTCTCTCACAGTACCAAGCCTCAGCTGTTCTTCATGAAGCCTTCATGCCTTCAAAACCAGTACCACCTGGATGATTCTTACATGTTACCAAGTACAGCTGTAGCATGAGGAACACTTGGCTATCTCTGGAATACAGCTTCTTTGTGCTCTCAGTAAACACTTCCCATATTTCATCTCAGTGATGCTGGTCTTAATCACCACTAATTTTTTAGCTCCAGCTAACCAGCATCAATTGTCCCAGTAATCTCCTTCTCCTCTTGAATATAAAGCCAGAGACACATGGCTGAAGCTGCTGAGTTCTGCTGCTTGCAGGAGCTGGAACATTTACCCCCACCCCCTTGTTCTATTACAATATCATTAGCTTCTTTTTTCCCAGCTCCTTCACTGCCTAAATTGGCTGTCCTGAATCTTTCTCCTTAGACTGACTTTGAACTCAAGAGATCTGCATGCCTGTCCCCTAAGCACTGGGATTAAAGGTGTGGTTCACCAAGTCTGGATTAAAGTTTTTCTTCACCTAGAATTTGCTCTGTTCTAGGCTGGCCTTGAACTCAGAGATCTGCTTATCTTTGCCTCCTGGGATTAAAGGTTTGTACTACCATGCCTGGACCTAAAGATAACTGGGTGAATCTTGCCCCCAAGATCACCACTCCTTTAATTCAGTTTAATATCCTTGAATTCAGCTTCATTTCCCTTCCTGGAGTCCCTTTAATACTCAAACTATATATTTTGTACTTTTCCTTTCTCATCTTGCTATGTTTGTTCAAAATTCTCTTCATCAGACTTAACCAAAGAGCAAAGTCTTTGTTAGGCCTTTTTGAGACTTCCTTTGCAGATGCAATTAATATAAATCTCTTTACCATAGCCCTAGGCAGTTTCTTCAGGCAATGGCAAAAAGTAGCCTAGTTCTTCACCAAAACATCATCAGGAATGAAGGTATGGGTCAATCCTCCAGGAAAAGAGCCAAGACCTGCTGAGATGCTTGCTGAAGGTGAAGGAAATACAGAATGGGCAACAGAGGAAGTTAGTTATAAATACCAGCTAAGGCCACATAACAAGTTGCAGAAACAAGGACTATAAGTAATATGAATGCTTCTATTTTATTTTGTTAAGGATACATTTGTCTTTCTTCCAGTTCCTTTAACATCAATTGGAATTGAGACACTAAAGAATGTTCCCAAGGGAATTTGCCCCATTATAAATTTATAAATGCATTTGCGATTGTACGAGAAATAGTTATATCATGTTAGGTGTATTCACGACCTTGTTATTGTATCATGTGGACATGAAATATTATCTGTGTCAAGTTGACAATGGGTGGATTGTGGTGGCTATTCCTGGTTGTCAACTTGACTATATATGGAATGAACTACAATCTAGAATTGGAAGGCTCACCTATTATCCTAATCTGAAGGCTGCTAGTGGAAGACTGACTTCCAGGCAACTAGGGTGAAGATCTTAAGCCCACACGCACACTGACACACCTACTCCAACAAGGCCACACCTCCTAATAGTGCCACTCCCTGGAAAAGCTTATACAAACCATAACACTCTTCTTGTCTCTGCTATGACTGTTTCCCCTTATGCTTTTAGGGATCTAAATCTAGAGCTTTGTACCTGTTTGTCAAATGCTCTACTTATGTGTAACCATGTCATTCCAATAATTCAAGTGTTTTCAAATTATCTTCCCTTTTCAAACATATTTTCCCTTTCCAATAAACAACCCTAACATTTTTCATGAACTCTTCAATCAATTGTGAGTTTTGCCTAAAGTGAAATGTTTATTCTGATTTTCAATGTCGTAATGACAAAATAAATTAAATGTCAAATTATTTGAAAATTCTATCTTACTGGAATTTCTGTTAAAGTTGGGGAGGTATGCTGAGAGTTGTAGCCACTCTTAAAAGCCAGTGAATTTCTTCAGCCAGGTGAAAGAATTATGTTCCAGTCCACATAACATGTGGTGACACAAACTGTGTGAAAATGTTCTGTAATTCATTCTAACACTTCTGTCTGAACAGTATATCATTCTTTCTACTTTCTGTAATTTCCTTCTTGAGTCAAAAGTTTTAAAACATATTTGTATAAACTATTGTCATCTGGTGAATAAAGTACTTTCTCTAATCTAAGTAGAAATATTACAATATCTCTGTGATCTTGTAGTCAGTCCTCAACCTGTGGACACAATTGTTTAGTCTTCAATATCCTCTGAAGGAGATAACAGCTTTCAAAATATTTATCTAACATTTTAAGGAGGCCAAGTTTTAATATTCAACCTCTGAGATCATCCATTTGTCACTCCCTGAATCATAGAACAGGCTGAGAAAAGAATATATGCAGGAAATATAGTTCATGCTCCTGGCATATTGCTACTCAGTGGAAGTGAAATAATCATCTCAATGGAGCCTCCCCTCCCTTTCATTCACCAAGGATCTTTATGGCATTAGAGGAATAGGCTTAGGATCTTTCTTAATCTGCTTTTTGTAGAACCTCTGTAGTGTTTATGAATACCTTTCTCCCCTCAAAAAGAGCTCTATCAAAAGTAGCTTTCTCTTTACTTAACAGATGTGCATTGTTCTTTTCATCTCTGTCCTCTGTCCCAATCTCATTCTCCCTTCAGTCCTTCATACTGAATTTGTCATGGTCATATTAGTGACCAGACATGCTGAACGTTAAACCTGCCTAAATCTAGGAGAAAACATCTCAACCATGGAACTAGCTCATTCTCTTGTACCACCTTCACTTTCTCTGCAATGATGCATATAATAGCTCTGCTTAGGGGCTTTTATTTTGATCCTCATTTTCCCTCAAGAGTTATTGATCAATAATTATTTTTGTTACCAGAATACTTTCTCAGTCCATCTTCACCATCAGCTTTGAAAATGTAAGGTTTACTGTGCTCTGCAATATCTGATGTTGTTTGGACCCTTGAGATATTTTATTACCAGTGTACACTTGTCAAATTTTGTGTTAATGAGGCTTGCTTCCTCTGAGCAGTCTGCTTGTTTGTGCAGTGGGGAAATCGAGAACCTGGAGAGGAGAAATGTGACCTGCATTCTGGATCCCCAAAACTTTCTTTTGGATGTCTTGTGAGTAATGTCTCCTCAGCAGATCTATTTCCTCTATTTCCTCTATTTCCTCTATTTCCCCTATTGGCTAACATCTGCAAAATTTACTGATCCTTCATATTTGCCTTTTTTGTCTTTTTCTCCTCATTTCTTTTTCATCACACTAAATATGAAAGTAGAAATCATGAGGCGCACATTATATATTTCATTCAGTCTTTTAGCCAGGATCCTCTAGAACTTTCTCACAAGTTAAACCTTGTTTCCTGAATGTACTGAAGGAAATTTTAATTCAGAAATGTCCATATTAGAGCCACTAAAGTGAAGGAAACCCTTGCTTCACTGGGAATGGATGTTGGCCATCTTTGTCTAAACAGTCAGTTGTTTTAAAGAATAGACAAGTATTATACAGGTTAAGTATCTGGGAAGTGATTTCTCAGGTTTAGCATGCAGAAACTGTGTTCCAAAAAGTAGAAAGTCATAAGTAGAATACTGAACTCACTATTGAATAGAATCATCTAAGTGGCACTGATTGTGAAGGCATCGAGACATCATTGACAACAGCTGAGGCTTTTTTCTGTGCAGCTGGGATAGATTTCCTGAAGACATACCAGAGGAGGTTACTGGTGAAAGTGCAGCACAGTTACTGCAAGATGCTCCAATGTTTGGGGGCTATAAATATCATAGGATGGCCAGAAAGAATAGCAACAGCTGTGGGTGGAGAATACCATAAATGAGAAGACTAGCTGTACATGTACTGCAGAGGGCAGAGCTAAAGAAGCTACCCAGACCCTTAAAATAAATCAGAAAATAGTAAGTAGACCACAGATATTAGGATATGGAGTTCTTAACACCAATGAGGTTTGATTTTGCTTTGTTCACATTGTTGCTTGAGTCTTTTTTCTTGAAGCACGTAATTAACTTATTTTTTTATTTATTTTTTTAATTTACAAAAGAACATTTTTCAGAATGAGATTTTGGGGCTTTATAAAGAATTTGGATTGTAAGAAACATTAAATTGTTTAATATACTGAACTTTTAAAGTCTTTGATATGACAAACTATGGAGTTTATAAGTCCCAGGACAGATATATTTGATATTCAACCTTTGCTAAGTTACTTGTCCAACATAAATAGATGTGAGTTTGATATTCATCCCAAGTTTAGAATAGAAATTACACATAAGAAACTAATGCACCTAGGAGGCAGAGGCAGTAAAAGTATAAAGCTCAAGGTGATGATAAATATTTCTAAGGACACCCTGAATCCATTTTGGAGGAAAGGTAATATATGCTGTGGGCCATTCTATGCTGGAAATATGTAATTTGCTTTTGATTTTACAGGGATTTGAAAGTACTGACTTGAGGCTCACAAGACACTGAACTTTTAAACAATATTTATTCTCTGAAAGATGATGGGATCTTTTAAAGTTGTACAATATACATTTTCTTATAATATGGTTGTGAGAGTCTGAGATACAATGTATAGAGTACAGTGGATTGAAGGAAATGCCCTCTATTAGTCTCCAATTTTCAAACACTTAACTCACAGTTGATGGCTGTTTGGGGAAGACTAGGAGATGGAGCATTGCTGGACAAAAGATATCCTAGGGATAGATGTCTATTTTCCAAAAACACCCATAGTGTTTCAAATAACTCTCTCTCTGCTTCCCCTCTGTGGTTTGAGATATGAGCTGCTAACTCAGCAAAGTACTGTTTGCCACTAAAGATACAAAACACCAGTACTAATTTTTGCTACTACAATTTTAATTTTATATTAATTTTATATTAAATTTATATTAATTTTAATTAATAAATTGTAGTTTTTTACTATAGGATACCAATCTTGCTGTAGTTAAACTCAATGCGGATTCTGCCTATGCCTCTCTGGTGTTAGATTAAAGAACATGTGCACTTTTTTCACAAAAAATTTAATTGTAAAATTAATTAATGATCAAAGACAAATGAACATTTAAAAATGAAATAAAAAGCATTAAACTATATTGACTCACAGTTTTAAGCATTTTATTCAAGAGAGAGATACAAAAGGATTACTAGAAATTTGAGGTCAGTCTAGTCTACAGATTAAGACACTATCCCACAATTTCCAAAAGTACAAAGGATATGAAAAAAAGGAGAATTTAAACAAAGGATAAAAAGGAGGAGGAGGAAGAAGAAGAGAACGTTAGGGAAGAGTAGAAAGGGGAGAAAAAGGAGGAGGAGGAGGAGGAGGAGGAGGAGGAGGAGAAGGAGGAAGAAGAGGAGGAAGAGGAGGAAGAGGAGGAGGAGGAGGAGACTCCAATAATCAGAGACAATGAAATCTCAAGAAGCATGAGTAAAATGGTGATCACATATAAAATAGAATTCTATGCTATGGAAAGGAAGGGTTTTGATTATACAAATATATACAAATTAGACTTCTGTCAAGAAAAACGATAAAAATAATAAGTACACAATACTTTATATTCCCAGATAGTGTACCCTATATCCTTAGGCTTAATTTTAATATCTATTAATTCCACATTGCTACGAATCTTCTAACTGGCCACATTAAGTATCCATTGAATTGGTCCTATAGAAGTCCTCTTAATTACAAAGATATGATAAGCAGTACACAGAACTTTTCATAAGGTTCCCAAATAACAATATCAGTGTTAGAATTGGAATCAAATCACAGGGTATGAAGGCATCGTTTTAATCCATAGAACATGATAACAGAGTTTACTACACATATCTCATACAGGTTTTTAATGTTAGATACTATTGAGATGAGTATTCTCTCTCTTAACTTGATGGCCCAGAATCACTTGAGAGGTAAGCTTCTGTCATCCCTGGGCAGGATTAACTTAATTAATTAAAGTAAGAGAACCTGTGCTTCTGGGAAAGACCATTTAAGAATCCTAAGCACTGACCTCTTCCCTAACAAATTCACTTTCTGTGATCCAAGTAAGTACTCCACATCCCAATGTTTAGAGATTGATAATTTTACATCTATATCCACAATTAATTATTAGCTCTATACCCCATTTTTTGATAGGGATATTTGGTTCTTTGGGGTCTAACTTCTTGAGTTCTTTGTATACATTGAATATTAGCCCTCTGTCAGATATGGGGTTGGTGAAGATCTTTTCCCAATTTGTTTGTTCCTGTTTTGTCCTTCTGACAGTGTCCTTTGCCTTACAGAAACTTTGTAATTTTATGAGGTCCCATTTGTTAATTCTTGACCTTAGAGCATAAGCTATTGGTGTTCTGTTCAGAAACTCTCCCCCTGTGCCCATGTCCTCCAGGGTCTTCCCCAGTTTCTTTTCTATTAGTTTCAGTGTGTCTGGTTTTAAGTGGAGGTCTTTGATCCACTTGGAGTTGATCTTGGTACAAGGAGATAAGAGTGGGTCAATTCACATTCTTCTGCATGTTAACCTCCAGTTGAACCAGCACCATTTGTTGAAAAGGCTATCTTTTTTCCACTGGATGGTTGTAGCTCCTTTATCAAAGATCAAGTGACCGTAAGTCTGTGAGTTCATTTCTGGGTCTTCAATTCTATTCCATTGATCTACTTGTCTGTCGCTGTACCAATACCACGCAGTTTTTAGCACAATTGCTCTGTAGTACTACTTGAGGTCAGGGATATTGATTCCCCCAGAAGTCCTTTTATTGTTGAGAATAGTTTTAGCTATCCTGGGTTTTTTGCTACTCCACATGAATTTGAGAATTGTTCTTTCTAGATCTATGAAGAATTGAGTTGGGATTTTGATGGGGATTGCATTGAATCTGTAGATTGCTTTTGGCAAGATGACCATTTTTACTATATTGATCCTGCCAATCCAAGAGCATGGAATATTTTTCCATCTTCTGAGGTCTTCTTCGATTTCTTTCTTCAAGGACTTGAAGTTCCTGTCATACAGATCTTTCACTTGTTTGGTTAAAATCACGCCAAGATACTTTATATTGTTTGTGGCTATTGTGAAGGGTTTATTTTCCTAATTTCTTTCTCAGCCTGCTTGTCCTTTGAGTACAAGAAGGCTACTGATTTACTTGAGTTGATTTTATAACCAGCCACTTTGCTGAAGTTGTTTATCAGCTGTAGGGGTTCTAGTGAGAGCAATTAGACAACATAAGGAAGTCAAAGGGATACAAATTGGAAAGGAAGAAGTCAAAATATCACTTTTTGCAGATGATATGATAGTATACGTAAGTGACCCAAAAAAACTCCACCAGAATTTAAATCTCTTTAACTTGTGATATCTCTTGTAACTCCTTTATTATTTATGTTTTGTCCTCAGTGAGTTTTTTTGTTTTGAATATACACACACACACATATAGATATCCCCAAATTTCAATCAAGTATAGCTATTTTTATATATAAATTTACATTTATAATATTAATTTGGTTGAAATATATTGTTGATTCTTCCATTGAATATGTATAATTACAACTGGTTTCTGGGATTCTTTCACTTATATCCCCTAGAGAACTACTCCTTGTTTGTCCCTAAGTTTTTCTTTAATGATTTTTATCTGCTAGGAGTATATTTTTACTAAGTTATGCATTTCTGTTTGAATTACAATAAATATGCATATATATGCTTATATTATATATAAAAATAACAAATGCTTCATATGTCACTTATATATGTATATGTATATTTTGTTATAATATGCAATATAATATATAGTATAAATTCATAATAAAATATATACATAACTACTAAATATGGACTAGCCATACTTTATTTGAGTACAGAGATATGTACTTAATATGAGTTTATGTACATATAAAAATATTATTGTATATCTATAAGGATACTACTTTATGTAATATATAAATAATACTTTATATATATTTGGTATATATAAAATAGATATGTATATATATGCAGCTGCACATACATTATATATAAAAAGCATATAAGTTAATATAAATATCCCCAAATTCATGTCAAGTATAGCTTTTTTTATATTTTGTAGTTATATATGTAGTTTATCATGTACTGCAATACATATTATATTACATATAATTTGAAATTTTATGTTGCATATGTTTATGCAAATAAATATATAACTATGATAATGTACTTACGTACTTCATATAAAATATAAATATATACATATATATGTATAGGTTTCATAAAGTTTCTTCAAACATCCTTAGTCTTGCTTAACAGACTTCATTTACAACCCTGTCTCGAAAAAAAAACAACAGACTCCACTTATTTCACATAACCTCAAGACCTATCCCCATTCCCAATTAATTTAGATTCCAGTAGTCTTTTTATATTATTTCATATCACATATACTCTAAAATTCGTAATTACTCTTGGGTTAAATACTATAAGCTAGTATATAAGTTTCCAAATAACATCTATGTGTACATTTCACTTCAGTTATACCTTGCTGTCAATCAGTATTTTTCCAAACCCTATCATATCACTATTCGCATAAAGCGTCTGCCTCCAGAAAAAAAAAAAAAAAAAACCTTGCTACTTTGATTTACTAAGTATTATACTCCTGCTCCTCTGTAAACACATAGGTCTATGCCAATGACTAGTTTTAAAATTCATATTTTTCACATGGCCTCCATAAAATCGAGTGAACAGGGAGCCTTTGTCTTTTTCAAATTTGATTGCTAGCACTCACAGTTACTGTTCTTTTCATTTCTTATACCAGCAAATTTCATTCTTTTATGATTGCACATTATTTAATGGCATATTGGGTATCATATATATGTTTTTAAATAAATATATGAAAAGCATTATCTTATTAACTATTCATATATCAAACAAACAAACAAACACACACACACACTCACACACACACACACATGTACCAACAGTACCTATGCAAAGTCGGAAGAAAAACCTTCATAAATCTCTTTTCTCCTAATATTTAGTTTTGATATATACAGGTTTACTCAGGAGCATTTAAGAAGAAAGGAGAAGGAGAGAGGGACAGAGGGAGGAAGAGTGAGAGATTTTATTTTCATGTATAAATTATGCATATATTTTGGAACCATGTGAACAGATCTCTGTGTAACAAGTTGTTATTTAGGAAGCAGTGTAAACATGTACATAGTTATATTTTTCTGAAACACTTATACTATCTTTATGTTGTTGAAGTTCAATGTGCTCCCCAGGTGATCAATGGTATAGGATGCTGAAAGATTTAATCTCTAAATACAGTCACTAAATAGTGAAAGGAAAACCAGAACAAGACTTCTAATCTTTTTTTTAAATATTTTTATTTAATATATTATTTATTTACATTTCAAATGATTTCCCTTTTACAGGATCCCCCTCCCTGAAAGTCCCATAAGTCCTCTTCCCTCCCTCTGTTCCCGAATTCAAAACCTCAGAAGTTAGAAAAATATTTCATGCTCTAGGATTGGCAGGATTAATATAGTAAAAATGGCCATCTTGCCAAAAGCCATCTACAGATTCAATGCAATCCCCATCAAAATCCCAACTCAATTCTTCATAGACTTAGAAAGAGCAATTCTCAAATTAATCTGGAATAACAAAAAACCCAGGATAGATAAAACTATTCTCAATAGCAAAAAAACTTCAGGGGGAATAAGTATCCTGGACCTCAAGCAGTACTACAGAGCAATAGTGTTAAAAACTGCATAGTATCGGTACAGTGACAGGCAAGTAGATCAATGGAATAGAATTGAAGACTGAGAAGTAAACCCACACACCCATGGTTACTTGATCTTCAGTAAAGGAGCTACAATCCTCCAGTAGAAAAAAGATAGCCTTTTCAACAAATGGTGCTGGTCCAACTGGAGGTCAGCATGCAGAATAATGCAAATCGATCCATTCTTATCTCCTTGTATTAACCTCAACTCCATGTGGATCAAGGATATCTACATAAAGCCAGACACACTGAAACTAATAGAAAAGAAACTGGGGGAAACTCTTGAGCACATGGGCACAGGGGGAAAGTTCCTGAACAGAACAGCAATAGCTTATGCTCTAACATAGAGAATTGACAAATGGGACCTCATAAAATTATAAAGTTTCTGTAAGGACAAGGACACTGTCAAAAGGACAAAATGACAACCAAAAACTGGAAAAAAGATCTTTACCAACCCTACATCTGACAGAAGGGTTATATCCAAGATATACAAAGAACTAACTCAAGAAGGTAGATTCCAGAGAGCCAAATAACCTCATTAAAGATGGAGTACTGAGCTAAACAAAGAATTTTCACCTGAGGAATATCGAATGGAGGAGAAACACCTAAAGAAGTGTTCAACATCCTTAGTCATCAGGGAATCAAAATAAATAAGCAAATGTTCAACATCCTTAGTCATCAGGGAATCAAAACAAATCAGCAAATCAAAACAACCCTGAGATTTCACCTCACACCAGTCAGAATGGCTAAGATCAAAAACTCAGGAGAAAACAGGTTCTGACAAGGATGTGGAGAAAGAAGACTTCTAATCTTAAAAGCAAGTTTCTGTGTTGGAATTCCACCAGCAATGCTACACCAGGTAAACAACACCAAACAAATCAACCACCTTGGAACAAAGTGTTCAAATACTACAATCTGCGAAGAACATTCTTATTCAATTTCTCAGAGCTACACCCTGGCCTTTAATGCCTGCCAATCCAGTTCAACCTTTCTTATATTCTCCAGGAAAATATCATAGCCCTTGTCATTCCATTAATAAAACTGAATTCTGAACAGGCTGAGGGCTGGGTAAGTAACATCCGCCTACAGCTTAACTTGTTGCAGGAAATAAAAGAACACCACACATTCTTGGATAGGTAATTCCCTACCCATAGGACAAACAAAACCTTTTAAAACAATTTTTTTCATCGAATAATGTTTTCATTGTGTAGCCTGGACTAATCTGTGCTGAGTATGTAGACTAGTCCTTACCTCACAGGGATTTTCTTCAGTCTTCCCTATCCTGGGATAAAAGACATATTGAACCATAAATTAGTTCAATCTGCATCTTTATCTTCTTCATTATTTGGCATGTATTTCTTCAAAATAATTCTACAGATACTTTAAAATCTATCTTTGCATTAGTAATACAGACCTTTTTTTAATAATATTTTTCTCAGGTATTCATGGTGGGTGCCATGCAGGGTTAGAAGCAATAGGTGAGCTTCCTGAATACAGGCCATGATTTTGCTTAAATTCAATGGCTGTAACTTAGAAAGGTAAAGCCCCAGGATCTTGTCTCTGGATTGCTACTCAATGCTGCTATGCCTTCTCATGTTTTTCATTGATGTATTCTTCATATATCTAGCATTATGTGATTGGACTTGGGAGGCTCGCACTGCCTATAATGTACTGTGATTTCCAGTTGGGAGATAGCCCGCTGCATTGGGCAATATTCCTATAGATCAATGTGAAGGTGTACTCTCATAAAATAATATTGTGTAGATGAATTTATCTTTTAAATAAGTGATGATTTGATTCAAATATATTTAAGTATTTTACTGAAAGTTTAAGGAGATGGTTTATGTTGTTTTGACAGAATTATCCCTTAAATTTAGAATTAAGAGCAGATATTGTCCCATTCATTGTATAATAGTTAGAGCTATGAAGGTAAGAAAAGAAGTACTGCTGGGCAGTGGTGGCACATGCCTTTAATCCCAGCACTTGGGAGGCAGAGGCAGACAGATTCGATTCCCAAGTTTAAGGCCAGACTGGTCTACAGAGTGAGTTCCATGACAGACAAGGCTACACGGAGAAACCCTGTCTTGAAAAACCAGAGAGAGAAAGAGAGAGAAAGAGAGAGAGAGAGACAGAGAGAGACAGAGAGAGACAGAGAGAGACAGAGAGAGACAGAGAGAGACAGAGAGAGAGACAGAGAGACAGAGAGACAGAGAGAGACAGAGACAGAGACAGACAGAGAGAGAGAGACACAGAGAGAGAGAAGTACAGTGAGCTTTAATTTCTTGCAAGCATGGAATTGTACTTGGTTGACAATAATAGCCTTGGTTCAAGTTAATGATTAAATAAAGAAAATGAAAAATGAAAAAAAAAAAAAACCCAGCATATCGTTACAGGTTGGTTCTGAATTCCTGGATCCTTTTATCTATAGAGGTAGCTACAGGATTTGGTGGGCACTATGAAAGAAATGGTTATGTATAACGAATAAATAATTTTATTAAAAGCACAGAGAATAGATACTTATTCCATTTGGCTGAATAAGTCATGTGATAAATTATCTGTTTCTGGGTGAATACAAATTGTCATCATCTGGGCATAGGACAAAACTTGCTACTATAAGCACATTTGTTTAAACTTTGATAATCTATGAGGAAAAAATATTGCTTTGGCATTAAGATGAACTCATGAAGAGAAGTGCCAGCCCAGTAGTCCTTCTTTAATCCTTGAAGGAAAAGTGAACCAATTAATTTCTGACTCCACAAATGGCCTTTGGACATAATCTCATTTATCTAGAGGCCACTCAATAATGATTATTCTTCCTCCATTGACTGCCTTGTACTCTCCTTATATTTCATAGGGGAATGACATATTACTTTTTATGTTATCAGTATTTATGGTAATACCTGTCTCCCTCATGTTTTTCACTACTAGATATTCCTGGAGACGTTCTATTGCAATAACCAAGTGGATATAATGGTTCTTTTTATTAAGAGACTCATTTGACTTATATTGGATAGCTTTTGCCTCAAAGACGTATAATTTATATATCACTTGGTTTCCTATATTCCACAACATTCAGAATACCTATATACAATCCCAAGACACATACTGTCATTGGGCTGAATTTAAGAGCCTCTCATTTTATTTAGTAGTCTTGTCATTGGGGTATTGAAGCCTACCCTCAGTCTAGTTAACTGAGCAGAATAAGCATGTGGATTTCCTTTACTTAAATGCCACATTCAGCCATGCGGTGGTGGCGCACACCTTTAATCCCAGCACTTGGGAGGCAGAGACAGGTGAATTTCTGAATTTGAGGCCAGCCTGGTCTACAGAGTGAGTTCCAGGACAGCCGGAGCAACACAGAGAAACCCTGTCTCAAAAAATCAAAACACCAAAAAAAAAAGGCACATTCATGTAAGAGCAAGTTATAGACAAGCCTAATCTTTCTGTATCAGAAGAGCAACAAGATAAATATCAACAAAAATCTTCCTCAACTTAATCAATTCTGATGCAAAATACTCACTATTTATGAGTATTGCTTGTATATGTTCTCAGGACTGAACATTTGGCATTGAACAACAGATTGGTGTATTTATACCTGGCAAGGACCACTTCTCACACTCCCAATTTCTTCATTAGGTCCCTGGCCATATTAAGAATCATATATTATCCCTTTCTACATAGTAAGGAATTTGAATCTGAGTAGAGTTTTTTCATTCCTAATTCAATGTCTACCACTTCACTGTCTGATATTTTTTTCATGGGTTTCAAGGCTTTGATCCCAAAAGAGTGATCTTTAGTAAACTTAGAATTTTTATTGTCTTTTCCTTGTATACTTACAAGTTTTAAAACACCAATTGCTCTATGGGGGACCATATGCCTTTAATCTCAGGTTTGAACAAGACAATCATTGCTACACATATTACCAGGTTACATAGGGTTATATAATAAGACACTACTCAAAATTGAACAAACAAATGAAATAGGAAGTCAATAACCCACTCTTAATTTTCTCATATTTCTGCAAAATCACAGGCTAAAAAAAAATCTGCATCTTTTTCCCGACAGCAACTTATTGCTTGCAGAGCAAATTCTTTCTATATAGATAGTTCATATATAGCTGTATGTCTTACTGTCCAAGAATAAGGTCACTCAACAGCTGCCACAGACTGCATATGGTCCTTATCAATATACATTACATTTGCACATAGTGATATTAAATTGGTCAATCAATAGTTTTGGTTTTAGTGACATCACCACACTTACAAGGTAGACTCTATTCATTACAGAGGAATACATATCCATAGGATTTATAGGGAAATGTACAAGCTGGAATTATCTCTAAGGTCATTTCATTTACAGAGGTCTTCCCAGCCTTATATTTGACAATATCAGTTCTTGAAGTGCTGTGTTCAATAACGAATATCTGAATTTTCCTCACTATATTTTCAATGAGTATTTTATATATTTTAGATTAATTTTTATAATTTCAGAAATGAGAATGTTTTACCTTTAGAATCATTGAATGGGGAAGAGGATCATGAATTATGTGGGTGAAAGGTGGAGAGGACTTAGAAGTTTTAGAGGAAAATAACGTCAAAATATATTGTATGACAAACAGCAATACTTAACAAGGATACCACTGGAAGAGCCAAACCCATGCAGAGAACCACATAATGTCTCAAGCATATACAAAGTATTTTACACAAGTGTAAGAAATTGGGAGTGTGAGAGGTGGACTTTGCCACAGAGAAGCACATCAATTGATTGTTCAATGCCAAATGTTCAGTCCTGAAAACATATACAAGTAACACTATTCAGACTAAATGGGTTATGTACACATGGTATAAATATATTTATATATAAATATGTGCATCCAGTAATTAAATATGTGCATCCAGTAATTTGTTTATGGTGGAAAAGGTCATTAATTTAATGAAGGTACTGGAGGGTGGTATCAGAATATTTGGAGAAATGGATTGGAAATTTTCTTTTTTGTAGAGTATTTTCAGGGCAGAGGATGGGAGTTAATGGGGGGTAGTGAAGGTAGAGAAAGGCAGAGAGAGAGAAGATAGAGAGAGAGACAGAGAGAAAGAGAGAGAGAGAGAGAGAGAGAGAGAGAGAGAGAGAGAGAGAGAGAGAAGGCCAGCTATGGCTACGTGGAGAGAGGGGAGAGAGGATAGAGTCCAAGAGGGGCAGATAGGTGAGAGTATCAAGAGGTTAGAGAGGTAAGAGAGCAGAAATTTTATTTCATAAACTAAAAAATATTAAAAATTTAATTTTACATAAATAACTGTTTAAGCCCATAAAAGATGAGTCACCTGGAGAAGGGTCTTACTGCCAAGTCAAAAAAACTTGAATTTAATCTCTGGGATACATGTGGAAAGAGACATACCTACTTTAAGTAGTACTGAGACTTCCACAGATAGATTTAAATTTGTGTGTGCATGCATGTGTGTATGTGCGTGCATGTGTATGTATGTATGTGTGTATATATATATATATATATATATATATATATATATATGTATATATATATATATATATATGCATATATGTGATTATGGACTGATATTAAATAAATAAATGTTTAAAAATAAATAATTAAATAATTTGGTCTTTGTCAAATTTTTTAGGTGTGTGCCCTCATTATTCATGATGTAACCTTAAATATTGAATTAAAAATTACTTTGATTTTATATAGTTGGTTTGGTTTTCGAAACAGGGATTATCTGTATAGACCTGGCTATCCAGGATCTTGCTACAAAGGCAAGCCTGTTCTTAAACTCATTGA